>VDFB02310158.1:0-215794 GCA_007258455.2 Sequoia sempervirens | reverse complement strand
TGTGAGCAACTAGCTACTAGGTCTAAAAATGAGCAAGAAACTCAAAAGGAAGCTATTTTTGGCACTAATGATGAACCTCAAATTGTTGCACCAACATTGGGTGCAAGTTGGATGCAAGAGATGGTCCATTTCCTATAGACTAGAGAGTGACCACATAGTTTGGATAGAGCAAAAAGGAGGTACTTCACGTTACAATCAATTTCTTATGTTCTTGTCAATGGTATACTCTTTAGAAAGGATCATAATGGAGTGCTACTAAGGTGCATTGATGTAGATCAGATTGATAAAATACTTCATGCATTCCTTGATGGAACATCTGGTGGAAATTTTTCTCCAAGGACCATAGCTTGGAAGATCATGAGGGTTAGATACTATTGGCCAAGTCTCTTCAAGGATGCCCATACTTGGGCAAGAAAATATGTTAAATATTCCATGTTGCAGGAAAAGAGAGTCTGCCACCTCTTCCTTTGTAGCCTATACAAGTGGAACAACCTTTTATGAGGTGGGGCATTGATTTTATAGGACTTATTAACCCACCTTCTAGTGCAGGTCATAGATGGGTCCTCACTGCAATTGACTATTTTACCAGATGGACTGAGGTTGTGGCTTTAAAATAAGCTAATGAAAGTGTTATGAATTATTATGATGATTTGATAACCAGATTTGGTGTGCCTAAGTCAATTATTTCTGATAGTGCCTTGGATTTTGTTGGAATGAGGGTGAGTGATTGGGCTGTCAGAAATGGTATTCACTTGAATACATCATCAAAATATTACCCTCAAGGTAATGGTTTGGCATAATCAACCAACAAGAACTTGATAAATATTATCAAAAGAATAACAGAGGATAACTAAAGAACTTGGCACACCAAGTTGAAATTTTCCTTGTGGGTAGATAGAATAACTCCAAAGATGTCCATTGGAAACTCCCCTTATATGCTGGTATATGGGAAAGAGGAAAGGCTACCCCTGTCTATTGAGCTTGCATCTTTGGATATTGTTAGCCAACTTGAAATTTTTGAAGAGGAAGATCCAATGGTAGTTAGATATGCATAGCTCATGGAGCTAGAAGAAACAAGAGATAAAGCCATAAAAACAATGGAGTTTCATCAACTCCAAGTAAAGAGAGCTTTTGAAAAAAGAGCAACACCAAGGGTGTTTAAAGAAGGAGACATTGTGCTTAAATGGGATGAGCTAAAGAGGAGGTTTGGAAAACACACAAAGTTTGACAGTATGTGGAGTGGCTCGTCCATTATTGTAAAGTGCAAAGAGCATAATGCTTTCTAGCTATAAAAAATGGATGGTGAGTTACTACCTATCCTAGTTAATGGGATACACCTCAAACTCTATTTTGAGGTATGATTTCCTTGGTACTTGTTAGTTTAGGAGTTTTGATTCAATAAGTGTTGTTGCACATTAGTTCTAGATGTAGTTTCATTTACTTTAAGTGTTGTTTTGCATAGTTAGTCAGTTTAGCCCGAGTTTTGTTAGATGGAATAAGTTTTCAAGGTGTTTTACACTATTTTATGAGTTACATAAATACAAGTCTTGTCAGGTTTCTATTGAATCTATGCCCAATGGATAGATTTAGGTATCTGGTCAAGATGTTTAGCAGGAAAACATTTAGTAGATGTTGCCAAAAATGTTACCTGATTTTGCTCCCATCTCAATCAGGTAGAGTTGAGTTTGTGTTTGCAAATAAAAGATAAAAGGTATACATTCATTCTACTAAGTTATATTCATATGCACAAAAGTATTAAATCAAGTGAATTGCAGTTCATTATGCAAATTCTTACAAGAAGAAATGAAAATCAATAGATCTTGCTTTAAAAATTGTCTTTTATTGATAATTACAAATGTATAGTGTCCCACACAAGCTGTGGGATTAACTCTTTCAATGCAATATAAGAAATAAACTATACATTTGAAGAAGGAAATTAAAAGAATATGAAGGGAATACAAATCCATCATTTCCTGAATGGCGAATCCCAAGGTTGAGTGGCTACATCCTTGTTTTAGCTCTTGAGTCCTCTAGAAGGTTGCTCCATAATGCCTGCAAGAGAGTAGAAAGGTTGTGTTAGAGCTCAGGATTGATATTCACTTCATATACATCAAAAAATATATAATTTACACTCATAAGGCATTGAAATGAGTTTTGCAGTATCACAAAGATTAGAGAAAGAGCAGAGGATTATCATCAATACCCATCATATTCTGAGTTTCACTATTTTTATCTAACATGTTTGTTCACTGTGTAGGTATAGGTGAAATTCTCATTGCCGAATTATCTGCATTTGGCATTGTAACATGTGGAGTGAAATGGGCTCCCACAAGGGTTGAGCCCAACATGCTGCTCTCATGTTATAAAGAGGGATGAGAGTGAAAAATAATCACATTTACCAACTTGGAGCACATATCTCATCACCTATGATAGGGAGTTTTCCTCACTATTATAAATGATAACATATTTGCTAAATTGGATCATAATAAAAGAGGAACAGTCATGAAGTGAAGCTTTCACATGAGTGATAGCCATATCATAGGAGACTTTCAAGAAGCAGTGATCATTGCTTTTTTTTAATGATGAATAGCAAGCTGGTTTCACCTTTTGTATGCAATGATTGTGATTTAGATGTGAAAGCATTGGAAAGAAATATTATCATCATGAGTGCATAGCCAGAAGACTATATCAAAGAAAAGGAGTCATTTAAATAAGCAACTATGATGAACTTTTGCTTTGTTCCTATAGAACTCTTAGTTCTAGCTTCATAGACAGTAAATACAAGCATAATGTTGCCAAGTAGAACTTCAAGTATTGAAAATAGTGAGCAAAATAGTGTTAAAAGAATCATATCATGGAAAAAAGAAAGAATATCATGCACAGGAACAGTTAGTGTTGAGTCAATATTATTTTCAAATCAAGAAAAAAATAGAGGTGCAATGAAAACTCTTGAAGTTATAAACTCAAAATACAAGTATCCAAAAGAAAAAATCTTTATATATGGAAAACATTAAGGAGCCATCACAACAACCTTCATAAAATCAGATGGCCAAGGTTCAATAATCA
This sequence comes from Sequoia sempervirens, assembly GCA_007258455.2. Lineage (NCBI taxonomy): Eukaryota > Viridiplantae > Streptophyta > Pinopsida > Cupressales > Cupressaceae > Sequoia > Sequoia sempervirens. The sequence goes on along the minus strand of VDFB02310158.1, from coordinate 212,728 downwards.
AACCCTAGTAGTACCTGTAAGTGGCAATATAGTGTCATAGGTTGGATACTCATGTCTTCTATATATTGTAGTAATCATGTTCCACAAGATCTCTTATTCTTTCATAAGATAAAAGCATATCCATAAGCTTATTATGAAAGTTGGTCTGTAACAAAGGAAAATCACTTGTGGTAGATGAAAGAGTGGACATTTTTTCTTATGAAAAAGCATTTTCTGGAGAATAGAGGTCTACATATTGAAGATATGTAACCATCAGGGGTTTTGTGTGCGGCAAAGTGTAGTGGATAGTGACTTTTTCAGCTAGCTATTTCTACATAATGCCTGTGAGACTGAAATGAAGCCTTAGCATTAGAGGGAAATTTTGAATGGATAACACTAAAAGTGATATAATGCCCACATAGAAGAAAGCCCTTGAGTGCCTGCATTGGAGGAGGGTTTTTCTTTTCATTTTTCTCAGAAGAGTAAGTACAAGAGAAATTTTAGACACATATTTGCAAAACGAAAATAAAGCCCAAAACAGAGGAAAGAAAGGATATTCAAAGCCCTTGATGATAGCACAAAATAAACCCAAAATGCTTCTAACTAATGCAAGACACAAATAAATAAAGGCTTTCATCTTAATCCATGAGCAAAATGACAAAGAAAATACATAGAAATCAAACATTTTCACTATTTTTCCTGTATTGAAGAGCTCCAAAACAACATTTTATCCATGGGTAATGATGGAAAAATAATTATTACTATCAGATAGAGACTTACCATGCTGCCAACAGAGATATCCTTTTCCAAAAAATGGTCTCAAAGAGCTCTGCACATCAAAACCCTAGACTTCCATGGCGGTGTAGTAAGAGTGCAAAGTGAGGGATGAAAATGAATGATGCAAAATGTTTGCTCACATTTTGTTTTAGGGTTTCAACCCTAAGTGATCGGCGCCCTAAGGCATTTTTTCCTTTCTTTTTTAAAAACATTGTAATAAAACTATTTCCCCTTTGTGTCATGTCATTATGCTAGGTGTGACTTATCTTTTGCATTATCTTTTCAAGCATGGTCATGAGTTGGCCCTTTTATTTTGCACCAAATATATAATGTAAAAAATTATTGAAATGGTAATTTATAAATCATTTTAATCAATGTTATTTTTTGTGCAAAAGGAGATAATGTGTTTGTTTCTAAGTATGAATCAAAGGGGAATTATGGTTGGAGTTTTATTGTTTATGCCAAGCATATAGGGGAGGTTGGAGGAGGTTAACCAACATTTGGAGGGAATATAGGGCTGTTTTGACTTGGCTTGGAGCAGTTTCAGGAGCTTTTATGATGGGTAAGGTCATGTTTTTACCTTTTCTTCACTTTGGACTCATTTTGGAGGGAGCTTGGGAGCTATTTTCTAGGATTTTTGCTTATGCACGACCAAAGAGTTTTGGGTTCCTATTTTGGTGGAATCTCTTGGAGAAGCATATAGTAACTTCATTATTTATTGGTGAAGTTAGTTTTGATTATTATCTTTTGTCTACTTTGTGACTTTTGAAGTCCTCTGTAGAAAAAAGACTGTATTTTGTAACTCTTTGATCATGTATAATAGTTCATACCTTGAAGATCAATAGAGATAAGTAGTTTGATAGGTTCTCAATTTTTTGTTTTACTGTATGCATTTGGATGATTTGATGCAATGACTTGTGAAATTTTCTCATTCCTAGTTTTTGTGTCTCATTAGTGGCATCTTTGAACAAAAAGTATATGTAGTTGCAGGTTGTAAGTTGTGTTGTGTTTTAGGTGATTCAAGTTGTGAAAGTTTCTTTCCTTCTAGGATTGTGTGTTGTAGCCTCCTTACAAAGTATTGATGCAAAGGCATATAAATATTGAGTTGTGTGTATCAAGATTTTAGTTGATTAACTGTGTATGCAAGTTGTTTACAAGTTTTAGTTAATGTTTAGGTGCATCACCTTAAGTTTTCCAATTTTTTAGTTTATGTTTCTCTCTTACCCTTTCCTTTGAAAAGCATTAGAATAGTTTTAGGTGAGTACCTTAAGAGCCAACTTTCTCTGGAGCTTCATTTCTACTTTAGGTGACCCACAACCTTAGAAATGTTCCCATATTTCTCCAATATGCTAAGTTCTACAACTTAGCAAGGGCACAATATTAGGAGACAACAATACCGATGGTAGGTTCTTGTGTGGCTACCACTAATTTCGCTAGGTTTTTCCTTCTCTATATAAATCCCACCTTGTTATCTACCTTGTATGGAAAATTTTGTGATTCAATAGTGGTTATTAATTTATTTCTTTCCCATATTACAATCAAGTTTAACCCAACTAACTGTACTTATAGTCAAAGTTGTAATCTCTTTGGCTTATGTCCTTGCTAACAAGTATTTTTATACAAGATTTCTTTCAATTCTAAGAATTTTTCAATATTCGCATACCCCCCTCTTCAAATTATTTATTAGATAGTAATTCCTAATAATAAAATTATTCATAATATTATATTGCCATGATCTTATTCTTCATATTATTCCACATATTTCTACCTCATAGTCATTTGTTAGGTTTGTAAATTTCCTTAAGTGATATTACCTATAAATTAGGTTATTCCCTTGCAACTTAGGGATCTCTCTCTTAATTTAATTTCATAAATGTTGGGGTTTTTGAGAATGTAATAAAAAATTAACTACCTATACCTCTTAAGAGCTGTTTTTTCTTCCTAGGTTAGTTTCTCAATTGATTATGTAGATTTCTATGCAATGGGGTTAGTAAAAATCTCTTGTTATCTTGGGGTAGAATCTTGGATTACTAACTTGGTTGAAAAATTAGGTTAGTTTCTCAATTGATTCTATAGATTTCTATGCAATGGGGTTAGTAAACATCTCTTGTTATCTTGGGGTAGAATCTTGGATTACTAACTTGGTTGAAAAATTAGATTTAGGCTTAGTAAGTAGCTTCTAATTTTCTTGAACTAGCATGTTATTATACCATTTAAAATAAAATTCTTATTTAGATCATGTTCTTCATTTATATTAGGAAGATAATTCTCATATTCATGGTCTATTTCATTTTAGTATTTAACATGTTTAAAACCATCTCCCTCTCTTAATTATACAATATTTTTCACAATTGGATCAAGGGGTTTTTGGTCTAGAGTTATGAATAGGCGGCTTGTGCTATTAATTCAATCTAGGCCTAAATTATTGAACAATACCATAATTCTCTTCTATAGTTCTAATTATCTTATTTAAAAAAATAAAATAAAATGTGGACTATGAGTTTCAACTTTCTTTCCTAAATTGAGAATTATAGAAGCATACTTCTAAGATTAATATCCTACATCTACTATATATTATTGTCCTTATGAAATTCATATTTCAAAATCATTAGCATGGGAAATAGAAGGCTTACCTATGTATTCTGGTTTTCAAGGGGTATTGTACTTTTGATCAAGTTCTAGAGATAGCTTCATGTTGTGGTCATTCCTAAAAATTGATCATTACCCATCCATCTCAAAACTGCATTCAAATAAACTTCCTTTTCTAGATATTTTCAATAAATTCATCACTTATTTTAACAATACAATAAATTTGAGATAGAAATTAAAAGTATCATAAATAAGACGCAAAATTAGCCTCATAGAACTCACAAACTACAATAATTATTTTCCTAGCGAGTTATCATTATTTTTCATTAGAACAAATCTTATAAATTTGAATAGTCTATTATATGACACTCAAATATCAATATAAAAATTACTTTAATATCATGATACCTACCAATATTTATGTACACCACCTTTGTAAGCCAACATTAGAAAAGGATTTATAAATTTTAAAACCAAAGTTATTTAATCACATAAATCATGACTCAAATTGACAATTATGAATAAATCAAAGATAAAGGCATACAATTAGAACATAGATCTTCTACTATGCATACATAAGAGATAATGGAGAGAATTTATTATTGGAAATATAATTCACATGTAAATATAAAGAAAATGTTTTATAGACCATTTGTAAAGGTACGTAAAATGTAAAATAAAGATTTATTAAATCCCTAGTAATGATTCAAATTATTGATGATATTCCCTATGATTGAAATTTTTAAGAATATATAGAAAATATAAGAATTATTATCAAGTTTAAAAGGAATATGAGATTTCATGGTTAAAAGGTCAATGAGATAGGTGGGTTATACAATGAGGAAGGGTTCCACTATCCTACACTTTATTCTTTTCAACGCTTGGGAGGGTAGTCATTTAAAGATATTAATATTTTTCATAAATTATAAGGTAAAGCACTATATATGATTGAATAAGAATTTAAAGATAAAATAATTTTAATCTATTCATTTAGCTATTCAACACTAAAATAGGCCCCTAATACATAATATTGAATCCAAATTTTCTATCACTAATAAAAATAATGTTAGCTCGTATATGGGTTATAGGGGAGATCTTATAGTTGTAGTAAATAAAATAATTCATAAGCAAATGAGTGGATATTATAAAAAAAAAATCCAATGAAGACAAATCTTTTGTATTCTTAGAATAAATCAAAAAAAGTTAAACTTCATAAGATTCATCATATTTTTTGTTTAAAGTGTCTAATTAGAAGAAAATGACTAATGCCTTAATCCTATAAAAATAGTCACAAATTATTTATCCAAACCAATTATACATGTAATTCATAGTTTCAGTAAGTTTTAATGTACTTGGATGTATCTTCCATAGTATAGACCCTCAACTGTCCTTTCATCTTCAAAATATAGTTCAGTTCTAGTTATTCATTCTATATTCAAGTATTCCATAAATTAATTCTAAAATATTTAATTTCATCACTTTAATATACACTAACTAAGCTTAAACATAAAGTGTACCTAGAAATTAATAAATTTTCTTGAAATATTTTAATGAAAATAGAGACAAACTAAAGCATGAAAATGAAAGTTTATCTTATAGTCAAATTTTAGGCCAAATTAGCTAGTCTAGGGCGTAGGGCACCCTAGACCAAATCCCTCTTTTTTCGAGATTCAAAGTGTCAGGGGAAAAATATTAAATGCATAATTTGATTTTTCATGTTTAATTTTCCAATAAATGTTTTATAATGGGCCATTACATACATAATTAGGAAATTAGGTGTATAATTAGGTCCAAGAAAATAGGAGGGAACTAAACCTAGTGTGAAATTGTCAAGGGTGACAATTTACGATGCTACATTTAGCCCCCAGTTTAGTGATAGTATGAAATTATGCTTAGACTCACACTAAAGTAAGAATATGTCAAGATGGGTCCCATTATTCAAATTTTGAAGAGATGGGATGACACTGAATCTAGGGGGAGCATGCAAGCCCCTAGGATTCAAGATCCCATGGAAAAATAATATAACAACAAGGAACATGCATGTATGATGTGCAATGTAGCATGATAAACATGAAGCATACACAACGAAGACACACAACATAACCATAACTTAAAGAAAATAATGCACACAAACACGATGCAAACACTTGAAGAAGATATATAAAAGACACAAAACACAACACAAGGATTATTACTAAAAGGATTTGAGTTAGTAAGGAAAAGAGACCTTGATCTTAAATTTGTCTCAAGTGCCAAACATCATCCATTAAATGTGTTGTTTAAACAAAATGGTTCTCTCATAAGGATGTAAAATCACTCATGAAACACATGGATCCACTAGCAAGCAAGTTGTGTTATGCTTGGTGGCCATGTTAAAAATTCTCAAGTTCATGAATTAGAAAACTTTGGTATGCCACATCCATGGATTGTTTTTCCAATCACGCTTCAAGGAGAACAATTTTTTTTGATATCATAGGGACAAAAATTACCTCAAGGGGTGCACAAAATTTTGATGTCATAGGGGATTAAAAAATGCTCAAAGTCACAAGTGACAAATTGATAGCCTTGTCTTGGGGGATGTTATAAACAACACCACCACTAAAGGGGTATGTCAATAAGTCAAATCCCACAAGATGTCTATGGAATGAATAGGGGTGATATTCTACCCCTTAAAATGTCAACATACTTGCTATGTTGGTATTTTAAGGGAAAAAAAGATGAAGAGGGGATCCTAAGGGAGAATGCACACTTCCAAAACTAGTTATCCTTTCCCCTTGAGTGTAGAGGTAGAGACAACCATAGAAGAGAATATCATGTTGCTACCCTAAAAAGAGATATGGTTGCACCTAATATTTCACCACCATAGATAGTAATGAGAAAACACATGAAGTTGTCAATGCCACATAGTGAGGAGCAACACCATAGAATAAAGATCATTATTGTTTAGAGTGATTAGGTGCCTCGGCACATGGAAGAGCACCACAATAATCAAGTTGTTATATTTTATTACTCAAGGCTTGACATTCATGGGTGGAATGACCATGCACTTGATGATATGCACAAAAATAGTTGTTTCTATAAAATTTATTTCATGTTTTTAGAGGAAGACTAATCAAGTAGGCTTTAAGAAGCCTCAAAAAAATATGCCCTTTCTCAAATATAAGATAAGTATTAGGAGACATTCCTTTCTCTTGTGAAGAAAATATTTCACTTACCACAAGAAGTTATAAATACAGTAGATAATGGAGCATGAGATGAATATGGGAATGAAGGTTGGAAAACTAAACCCTATTTAGAAAAGTATGGTATAGAATTCACTTGATCCTTATCTTTTTTGTGTGTGTTTTTATTATATCCATTTTTAAAAATAATTTTGTATTCAAGCCCATAACATCCTTTCAACTCAGACAAAGAAGTCTTATCTAAATGCTCATGAGAAGAATTGGTTCTTTCACGAGAACGTAAATCATTTGTAAGTTTTTAAAGTTAGGCATCACCGACAGACAAGGGTTGAAAGTTGAATAACCCCCATCACCATCATGGGGTGATGTTTTTGGATTTGTTGATGTAGAGCAAGATTAGACAAATGAAACAAAAGACTCTTTAGGTTTAGACTGTGATATTTTGTACTCTCCCACAAAGGAGGGTGCAAAATCTAATGAACCCCAACCATCATCTAATAGTTTTATTATAGATGGGATACAATCTTCAACATGTATATGTTCCACATTTGAAGTTGGAATCAAAGTATTAAGAGAGTTGGGAGTGTTATGTTCGGATTCGACTTCTGAATTGTAACTTTGTTTATCCGCTTTTACCATATATATATCTTGTTATTATATTCATACTTCATCTCACGTTGGTGAGTAGATGGGGAACCCTTCTTAGCGTGAATCCATGGTCTACCTAGGATAATATTGTATGAAAGAGGTCCTGGCATGATATGGACAGGGGTAGGAAAAATAACGGGTCCTACCTTAATGGGTAGTGTGACCATCCCTAATGATTACTTACTAACATTATCAAAGCCATGAATAGAAAGATCATTAGGTTATATAGGATTTTTATCCACACCAATTCTATCTGGAAGATCAATTCTACAAACATTAAGACCCGATCCATTATCTATGAGAGAACGTCTAACCCCAACTTTATTAATGACAACCATTATCATTAAAGCTTCATGTTTATTTTGGATCTTAGGCGAGGGTAATTCATGTTGAGGGAATGTAACATCCAACTTTTTTGTTTGCATACTCTCAAAAAAGTTTTCTACATAATTTAGTTTGACAAAATTTGAGACATCAATCTTCTCCAAAGCCTCTTGGAGCATCTCGTGGTATGTAGGTGATGTTTGAATTACGTCTCAAAGGGTGATATTTGTTGGAGTATTACAAATTCTCTCAACAAGATCATATTCTTTACCACTGCGCTGAGGAATATTAGGTGGGGGTGAGAGGTATGGTTGAAGTAATGGGATGGATGTTGGTGTTTGTTTTAGTTGCTTATTATTTCTAGTGTTATATATGTGAGCAACTCTATGATAACTTGGTTGCTGCAACACATAATTACTAGTGAGTTGTTTTGTAAAGTTTAGGATACAACCTTGAGGTTTTGGAGGTCCTATAATGAGAGGTTATTTAGGAGGTCCAATAATTAAAGAGTTTTAGGAGGTCCAATAATTAAAGGAGATCTAAATGTTAATTGTGCATTCATAACCTCAATGGAGTTAACTACTTGTTGATGATCTTCTTTCAATGGGGGATCTAATCTTCATAATGCAATCCATCTTAGTATCTTTTGAAATAAATGTATCAATTATTTTATTCTCTTGTGCCAAAATGTATTCCTAAGTATGAGATGTATTGGGAGAGAAACAAATAAGATTCTCATGATGCTCAATGATTGGATCTTGACACCAAAATACCTTCTTCACAAGTAGGTGAGATATTGAGAGAAGAATAAACATGATTGTCATGATTTTCAATGATTGCATTCTCTTGAGCCAAGATACCATCACATTTAGGAGAGATATTAGGAGAGGGATCGATGAAAAATAATAAAAAATAGAGAGAGAAACTCATTTTCACATGCTTGTAATAAAAAATCTTTGAATTGCTTGAAAATATCTAATAATAGAACATGAATTATGACAAAACAATATTTTTGCAATAAAAAAATTATGTTATGTCTTATGGATCAAGCTAGAAATGCTCAACAAAACTAGACAATTGCATGGCTAATCATCAAAAATTGAGACTAGATCTAGGTAGAGACCAGAGGCAAGGTTCTGCACATAAAAATTAAGCTCAAATTGGTTTGACAAGGGTTCCAGGTGCCCTAGACTAGAGAGGTAATTTTAATAAATTCAAAATTTTGCAATCACCTACAGTGTCTAAGGGTCATGTGTTTCAGAGGTTTGGGTCTACAAGTGAACAAATTTCTGAGAATGCACAAAAACCTAATTTTTCTATATGAAGCACATGTATGCATTCAATCTTGGATATTTTTAGGGAAATTGAATATGTTCAAATGGTAATTTCCAAAAAATTAACACTATAATTGAATGATTTTTCCAAAAAGTACAAAAAAGCAATGCTTTTGATCTTTTGAAATTAAAATATTATGCAATTTTGTCACCTTTTTAATGCTTTTCACTAAAATATGCATGCATAAATGATAGAATAATTTTGTAACTAATTTTCTCAATGAAAATAACTCAGATCTAAGCCCTAAATAAGGAAAATTAGATCTGAAAATTTATGTAATTTTTTGAATTATTTTTCAATTTTTATGATCAACAACTAATGAAAATGGATATTTTTTGAAAATAAATGCAAATGAACATTAGATCTTCAAAGAACCTAGGTTTTAAATTTAATTTTCAGATTTATGCAATGAAAAATCAGAAAAATTGTAGGTGTAGGATAATGTCAGGTTCACCAAAATATTTTGTAGGAAAAGTGATCCTAGATCTGACTAAGATTAGTTACTTTCCACAAACAAAACTTTTGGGATTCAAATCAACAAGGGTACGAGATTAACTTACAACCTAAAAGGTGATCCAATCAACCTTGGATATAAATTCTTTTGGGGGTTGGAAATTTATTTTTGATGTGATGCAATGATGTGATTATATAAACTAGACAAATGTTGTGTTCTGAGATGAATTATGATAGAGTGATTGCACGCAGATAAATTTGGAATCTAGAAATGAGTAGAGTAGACACAAGTGTACCTTACTTGCAATGTTGAGCCTAATTTGGGTGGTTTAGAGTGCAAGGACACCCTATTCTTGCTTCATTTGTCTCATATTTGAAAAAACAAGCTTCTAGACACTGGTTTGTAGCTTCTTTCCTCTAGGTCTTACTGACGAATCTTCATTTGTTACTAAGATAATGTAGATTTTGTATCTTGTCAACTTGTAAGGTTTTGATGCATGAATGATAAAAATTTTCTTCAATCTTCCTCCAATATTATTTAAATATATAACCTGCACACATAAAGAGAGGGAAATGATTGTGTCATATAGGGGCTTGTCTCAATCAAACCTCGTGTTGGTATTTCTACATCGATAGTGGCAAGATTAATGAAAAGAGAGCATATCCTTTTGAAGGATAGAGGCTAAATGATAAAAAAATGATGAATTGACTCCTTCTTTCAACTCACCACTCAAATTTGATCTCCTTGATGGACTAAAGTCATGCTCATCACCTTCAAGGATTCCTTGTTGCTTGACTCGATTTGATTTGAAGACCTACAAGTGTTAGTACTCACAAAACATGAACAAACTTACATTTAAAAGCATGATGAATTATTGATATGATGCTTGATTAAAAATAATACTGATAAATCTGCTCTTGGATGCTCTTAGCTGATTTTAGGATCTTTAATTCTCTCAATAATTTCTCTTCTTTTTTCCTTAGGATTAAAATGGTCAAAATGACTAGGTATTTATATGCAATTCTTCTAATTTCCTAAAAATAAAATATTAATGAATAAAAATTGAAATTGGAAATTAAAATAATAAATTACCAACACCGACATATTCAACTTTGTGGGAAAATTAGCTGGTCTAGGGCACAGGGCACCCTAGACCAAATTCCTCCTTTTTCGGGATCCAAAGTGTCGGGGGGGAAATATTAAATGCATAATTTGATTTTCCATGTTTGATTTTCTAATAAATGTTTTATAATGGACCGTTACATGCATACTTAGGGAATTAGGTGCATAATTAGGTCCAAGCAAATAAGGGGGAGCTAAACCTAGTGTGAAATTTTCAAGAGTGACAATTTACAACATTACATTAATTATAAATGAGACAGAGTTGATTTAATTAAATTATTTAAAAATGTTATCAATTATTTTTTTATCATATTCATATTATTGGATTTTTTTCATATGTTAAGGATAGTGTTCTTAATATGCTTAAGTCTTAGGCTAGTTAATATTGATAAAAAAATATTTTTGAACATCTATATTTAGGGGTTGGGGCCCTAGCTCGGTTGGCTAAATCTTTCCTGTTGCAGGAGGTTGGTCACGAGGTCTAGTCTTCCCCACCCTCGTGGTACCGGAGGGCGTGTCGCGCCAGCGCCACCGGTCACGTTAAAAATTTTACCAAGCGCACTGCAGTTTATAGGGGGTTGTGCTACCCGATTCCTGTAGTCTAAAAAAAAAAACATCTATATTTAAATTATATATAGTTTATAATCTTTAAACTTAAATAACGACACTAATAAATCTATTACCATATAAATTAACTTTGATATATTAAATTTATCTAATATTTACTCTCAAATAAAAGTATTCATACATTATGGTATCTGAGCCAATTAGGATATCTTAATCACTCCAAAAGTTCATTCACTACAATTTTAATTACAATTGTGAAATTTTTCTCTCATTTCGCTTTACATTGATCATTAGATTCTCTCTTTTTAAAACCACAATCTAGTTGACTAGTTAATCTCTATCCTTTTAGCTACTACAATGTACTATACAAGTTAAAATAATGCAGTATCTACTTTCCAAACTACCACAAATCAAATCAAATAACGAAAGTTCTATAATTTTTATTCTACTTATTAAATTTGATGTACGAAATTTAATTTAATTTTGAATATTAGATTCATAATCTAATTAATTTAGAATTAATTCATTATGACTAAATCACAATAATGTTATAGATAAATCATAAGGCATTTGAAAGTAGCGAGTTGGGGAAAATTTACAAAGACCTTTGAATTTTTGGAATATTTCATTAGCTCCTATGCTAAGTTCAACTGTTTCACTAGTATTATTTTCCACAATCTCCATGGTATTCCACACTTGAGAACAAGCTTCAATTTTTAGCCTTGGACAAAGTTTGATGATAACAAAAATAATTGAGATTGTTGTCATTTTGCAAGAGCATTTGTGAACATCCAACTCTCTTTCCCCAGGTAATCTTGTGAGAATATATTTTGGGGTTTCAACACAAAAATCTGGTGATCTTCTTTCCCTTTTCCATCCACTTCTTTACTTCAATGATTTTTTTGTTGGCTATCCATAGTCTAGCATAATTTTCATCCTGCATATTTACCAATGCCTTGAAGTATTTATGGTAGTCGAAGGATTCTCCTAATCTAATTTCTAATCTATATAAATTGGGAAAATCTTCATATAATGAACCCATGAGAAGTTTGCGAAAATATTTGTCAGAAAGCAACAATTGTGACAATAAACAACCAATTTATTCAATTTATAATTTTGAAGGCAAAGATAGGTATAAATTTTTATTTTTTTATATTATCATGTAGATAATTAATGAATTTCATTCTATATTTTTAATATGGTTGTAATGAATATTTATTTTTAACTCATTTTTAGTTTATCACAAGTCATTAAATCAACTTGTTTAGGGTTTGGTTGAGGAAAACAAGTGCATCTCTCTTCACAAGCTCATTTAAAGTGATTATTCATATTTTTGGTTGATTTAATATAGTTTTTAAATGTCATTACAAGCCTAAGGGTTACAAGACTCTAATTTCACACTCAGGCTTGGGTGACTTTGTGAGATACAAATTAGTTCCACAATGCAATTTTGATCTAGGGTGATTTTGCAACACAAAATTTACTTAAAGCTTTCAATGATATTTAAAAAAAAATTAGAACTAGTTTCCTATCATGTCTTAATAGTATGAAATAAAGAAAAATTATTATGCTCCATCTCTCACAATTACATTGGTGTTTAAGTTAAATCTAAATGTACATTATTTATCAATATCAACCTCAACTCTATATCCTCCATTAGATTTATTTATTATCTCCATTTAATTTATCTATTCATGTTATTTATTTTCCTTATCAAAGTTAAGAACATTTTAACCACTCTTTTCTTTAGCTTCTAAATTATTTCAAAGAGAAAATAAGTGAGAAAATATATTCAAATCAAATAACCTCCTCGATATGGCCACCTTAATATGAGATTTTTATTTTATTTTATTGAAACTTCATTTTAAATTTCTTAGAAGAGTGACTGTGATCATTCACTCTCAAAAGTCTAATAATAGGATGACTCATGACACCCTATGAAGCTTGATTTATACATGACGAGATCCCAAATAAGAGATGATAACTTTAGTACTATCTAATGTACACATCTTGCTTATGCTTCTATTTGATGATTTCCCTCTTTTTTGTATTAAATATCATAAATTGGAAGGATTTACAAAGCCATCAAATGGGGAAGACTATGCAAGGTCTTATTTACACAATGATATTCAAACTATTTTATAAAATGATATACTATACAATTTTTAGCTAATAGCTTTGTTTAGATACATTTACCAAAACTTGAGAACAAAAAAAAACTTAATATTTTACAAGGACCTATGAACATAATAGAACAACTCCAGTTAACAAAATTTTATAGGTGATCATAACTTTATCCTTGATCATCTTGTATTCATCCAATCGACAACTGCTACTCTCACTGATGTCTTGGTCATCCTTTGGTGGAACTAGATCTGATCTGTCATTGCGGTGGAAGTTTAACTCTTTATCCAATGCCTTAGCTGGGTATTTTTAGTTGTATTTCTTTTGAAATTCTAAGTAGCATTTCATGAAATGGATATTATCAACATCAATGAAAGGCCTATTCCTTCCATATTTAACCTCTACCCTTTTGAATTCCACAACTCCTTCCTTTAGAAAATTCATAAATTTTTCCTTTGAGATCTCCATAGTGGTTGTCAGTTGCACATAAATATTGTGAAACATGAGTCTTCTAAAAGACTCAATAAGTACTCTCCTAGTACCCTAAAAAATATCCTTATTTGTAGCCTTCTAGATTTCCCATAAGATATTAGATGAAAAAGTAAGCCAAAACAAACTATATGCCATACTTAAACCTTCTACAAAACCAAAGAGAATCTCCTACCATTTGACCTTACTTTTATCCCTCATCCCATAAGATTAGCCAAAAACATGCTCCAAATCTCTTTTGCAAACAAACATTCAAAGAAAATGTGCCTAATGCTTCCAAGTTGTTTACATACAAAACATATGCTCAAAATTGAAGAGTATAGAGTAAAAGGAAGTTTTTGCAACATAAGTAACCATTTAAAGCAAGCAATATTAGGTTCTAGTATATTAGACCACAACATCTTGAAGGTTTTTGACCACTGTGTACCTGAGAAATCTAGATTCTAACATTTATATAGATAGCATGAAAGGTCTTGTGATTAAGTTAAGGTTTTATAAATTATTTTAGGTTTTAAGATTAGAATATTAGTACCATCTACTCAAGTGATATTTTCAATTAATTCATTATCTTTTACATTGCAACCAAGAAACTAAATGTTTCTACAATCCTCCCTAAGAATAGAGAAGGTTCTCCGATGTGATGGAGAAATCTTGAATTCAATGCTTAGATTTACAAATGTTTTTAGTTGGTTATTACACATTATATCTTTAAAGCATCTAATATCTTTTGACTTCCATATTTTAGTTGAGTATCCTTGCAATAAAGAAAGTGGTTTTTCTTTTTTAGAGAAGTTCCACCAAATTCACCTATTAAGGTACAAAGTACCCCTAGTTTGATTCACAAACTCACAAGTCTTAATTTGACTTCTAATGATCTCCTAGGCTTTCCATAAACTCTTGAACACATTTGATCTAGATGGAATTACTAAAAATATCCTAAATAGAAAGTCATTTATGAGTTGTTTCCAACCCTTTTTTTGTTTTGGGATAACTAAGTGAATATTTTTTAATACTAGAATCTTCTAAGTTTCATTTCCATCTAAGGCTTTAAGTATCCACTTTATAGCCAAGGAGATTCCATGTCTTTTGATTTCTTTTAGTCTTAATCCTCTTTCTAATCTGCTTAAGCAACACCATTCCCATTTAACTACATGCTTTTTATTATTTCCCTTCCCATCTAACCAGAGGAACTGCCTAATCTATTTTTGAAGTTCATTTATTTGGTAGCTACTAAATAACTAGATTGAGGAGTAATACAAGCTATAAGAATACCAAAAAATTGACACATCTGTAACCTTCTAGCCAAGGAAAGATATTGCTTGTTCCAATTGTAAAGTTTTTTTTATCAATTTTACTTTTAACCTAGTCCCATATATATTTTAGATAGGGGTTAATAGAAAAAGGAATTCCTAGGTACCTAACTTTTTTGTTAGGTCCTCCCCATTGAAATTCAAACTTATTGAACCAATTTGGGGGGTACTTGTCCCAACATAAGCATTATAGATTTTTATTAGATATTCTAGCTCTTGAGGCTTCACAAAATAAATTAAGTTTGTGCATAAAATAATCTACATTTATTTCTTCAAGGTTTACAAAAATTGCAATATCATCTACAAGTTCAATTATTAAAAGATCATGGGTCAGGAGGCCTAGCTCAATTGGCTAAAGCATCTTGTTGTAGGCAAGAGGTCATAAGGTCTAGTCTCCCCCCAAACCCATGGTACCAGAGGGTGTGTCGCACTAGCGTCATCGGTCACATGAAAAAAGTTTACCATGCACACTGCATTTTATAGGGGGGCTACCTGATTCCTATAGTCTAAAAAAAATGCTTAAAAGATCATCTCCATTGGGGATATTTAGGCCTTTAACTTTAGGTGATAGTCTAGTATCCCTTAGAATGTAGAAGATAGAATTTGAGGTTATCATAAACAAAGCAGGGGCAAGAGGGTAGTCTTGCCTAATTGAACTTTGCAAGGGGAATTGGTCTAACAAAGAACCATTAATATCAACTTGAACAATAGCATCATTTAATAAATTCCCCGCCATTTGAAAAAATCCACCTGGGAATCCAAAATATTCAAGTTACACCATCAGAAATGACCACTCTACCCTATCATAAGCTTTCTCAAAATCTAGTAAGAGTATGCTCGTATTTTGGCTAGAGGTTCTAGCCCACTCCATGGCTTCCCAACTAGTTATAAGATTCTCCAATATGTATCTTCTCTTAATGAATCATGTTTGTGTAGGGCTAATAAACTTGGGGAGAATATCCACAAGTCTAAGAGCCAAGATTTTTTCCAAAATATTGTATGAGACATTAAGTAGGGTAATAGGTCTTCAGTTCTTAATTAATTTCTTATCCTCATCCTTAGGGTGTAGTTTAATGATTCCTTTATTGATGTTACAACCTAAAGAGCCATTTTCAATGGCTTATGAATAGACTTGTAATAGATCATCACCAATCCAATCTATTTTCTTCTTATAGAATTCAATTGGGAGCCCATCTATTCTAGGGGTCTTGTCATTTTTAGAATTTTGAATATCATTTGCAATTTCTTCTTTTGAAACTTTTTTATTTAGATTTTTTGAATATCATATCATTTGCAATTTCTTCTTTTGAAACTTTTTTATTTAGATTTTTTGTCATATCTTCAGTGATCTTCTTGGGAATTAAGTTCCTACATTGGTTTCTAGCATTATGGTTTTGATGTTTGTTTCCTTTAGATGAAAATAGAGACTTATAGAAGTTATGGAACAACTTTTTAATTTCCTCAAGATAACTTATAAGTCTATTTTCATCCCAAATATGGTTCACTTTCTCTTTGGAAATATTATCTTTAATATACCTAAAGAAAAAATTAGTGCCCTTATCCCCATTATTTAGCTAGTTCATTCTAGCTCTTATTTTCAAACCTTGAATCTTCCTAGCTTGTAGGGTTCTCAATTTTTTTTTTATTGTGATTAACCCCTTGTTAAAACCTAACTTTTTGGAGTCCATTTGAATTTCCTTTTCTAATTTCACCAAACCATCTTGCAAGCCATTTTCTAATTTCCTACGGTCTAATGCTCTTTTTTCCAATAGTTTGAAAAATAGTTGCCCAACTTTGAATATTGTTATCCCTTCAATGGCATATTTATCTTTTAACATTCATTTATTAATTTTTCTAAGAGTAAATATTGCTTCATTACAATCTTCATTTTTTAGCAAACTGGTATTTAATATAAATTTACTTTGCTTTTCATTGAATTGATTTCTCTCCTTAGATAATTAGATCTTGGAAGAGATGAGATGATGAATATATAAGGAATAAGGTGTAACCTTGACTCTACATCCATCACATATTTGATCATAGATAAAAAAAAGTCCTTGTTAGCATAAAACCTACTAATATACAATAAATTATTTTGTTTCCCTTTTGGTAGTTACACCGGGTAAGCCAAATATGTTGATTTCCTTTCCTATCACCTTCAAGAGGATCAAAATGGTTAAGCTTGTTCTTCATTTTGTACCATAATTATTTTTCATTACCTTTCCACTCCATTTCACTTCCTCTAGATTTGTCTTCCCTATTTTCAATCATAATTTTCCCTCTTCTAGATTTGTCTTCCCTATTTTCAATCATAATTTTCCCTCTTTTATAAGAAGTGGTTGTTGAAAAAAGAGTTAGTACATTAGTATTTTCAATGGATAAATTTCTATATCCATGCTAATCTCCATTATTTTTTCATTTATTTTGA
The DNA here is from genome assembly GCA_007258455.2 of Sequoia sempervirens. Classification (NCBI taxonomy): domain Eukaryota; kingdom Viridiplantae; phylum Streptophyta; class Pinopsida; order Cupressales; family Cupressaceae; genus Sequoia; species Sequoia sempervirens. The sequence goes on along the minus strand of VDFB02310158.1, from coordinate 195,400 downwards.
GACAATACTTTTACTATGTTTGCTCTGTCTATTTAAAACAAATAACTAATTTTTTTTAACATAAGTTACATTGTGGGCCTATAATCCATAGGTCCTAGGATCATTTTGTCTTAAAGTTGGTAAATATTAAGCTATTAGAATATATGTTTAAATAACATAATATTTTGCAAGATAAAGAATTAAGAAAACCCTTAAGCTTGGACATGAGGACATGCCATACTTTTTTACAAGTGGAGAAACTACCTCTAAAAATTAAAATCATTTTATTGATTACAAATTTATTTGCATACATAATATGGTAGTATAAAATTAATTTCATGAGAAGATTCCCCAAACTAACTACTATTATCAACTTATTTTTTAATTTTTCCTACATCATCCTCCATATGAGAGGATCTTCATTGTTCTAGTCAAATCTTTATTTTAACCAGATCATCCTCTATGCATGTTAATAGTTTACTCTTATATATATAGGATGCCTTGTGAAGTTCTATATACAATATTCATTGTACTTTGTTATTGATCTTGATCAACCCAATAACCTTTTATATATGTGAAACATCGCATTGGATTGAGATCCTTGAATGTTATTATTAACATGGTAAAACATGTTAGAATTATTTGTGACAAATTTAGGTGTTATAAACATCCTATTAATAAAAATAAACCAATTCATATTGTATCCTTGTTATATTCAAACTTTCCTCAATACTTTATTTGAATGATTATGTGAAATGATAATATACTTTATTTAAGGGTAATTATTTAGTTGTTCCATTCAATTGTTTAGGAAAAGAGGATACTCGTGTAGTTCAGAATGCATGATTATTATATTGGAACTTTTTTAGTGTTATAAATAGGTTACTTCATAGAACATGTTATGCATATTAGTTAATAATCATATTCTATATAATAATATAATAATTTTTTATTAAAAATTTATTGAAGAAGAATAATTTTTTCTTTACAATAAGAGTTTACATGAATGGGCAAGTTGTAAAAGTTACAAGATGGAAGATTTAGTATATAAACATGCATTAGCTCCTTGTAAAATCATTATTTGATTTGTATAAAATTGCATCTACAATTATAATCATGTTATATATTAGCAAAGCATTTGTATTTAATCTAATTTTGAATAAAATTAAACTAGAAAGAATTATTGGATAAGATCTAGAAACTATGAAATAAAAATATAGATGAAATTAAAGTGAAATAGATTTATTACGATATTGATAGTGTTATATCCACACTTACTAACTAATTATTTTTGGTGAGTTATGATGTAGACTCAATTTAAGCCATTGTTGACAACAACTAAATTACAAGGGGAGAAATATTATGAAATATTTTCCTCAAAGTAAAAATAAAGTTATGAAAGAATTAAAGGGAGATAGAAAAATAAAGGATAATATGATCCTTTGGTTAGAATGGATATTAAGGAAGAATGTTTATGAAAACTCTTTTAAAAAGGGAGGAATTATTGTATTTCTTAAATTATTATTAAAAGACAAACTTTATGAAAGAGTAAGATAATTTGAAAACCAACCCTTAAGGATTATGCAAATAATTTCTGTGTGACTTGGAAAGGAATGTGAAGATCACTCAAGTAAGAAGAAAGTGGTTTGCGAGCTATGGGAAATTGAGAAAGGGCACACAGGTGTGTCCAACATGGGGTACAAAATACACCAAAGATTATCTTGGCTAGGGATTTTGTGTGAGTAGGCACATACTATGTTTTTACATAGGTCCTCCAAAGTGTGTTATAGTTATTAGGGTCAATACCATTGAAATCTTCCTAGGGCTTGCGTGATATTTCTAAGTGTTGTGATTTAGATAAGTACTAAACCTATTATCATTCAAATATATTTTTAATTATAAATGAGATGGAATTTTTTTTTAAAGATGTTATTTGTTTCTTTTTATCACATTCATATCATTTGATATTAATTTGCATATTAAGGATGGTGTTCTTAATGCACTTAAGTCTTAAGCTAGTAAATAATGAAAAACAAACATGTTGTACATGTATATTTAAAATATAGATGTAGTTATAATATTTAAAGATAAATAACAACACTAATAGATCCATTTCCATATAAAATTAACTTTGATATATTAAATTTATCCAATTTTTACATTAGGAAAAAAGTAGTATTACAATAAGTTAGATGAATTATTATTTATATTTAAAAATTATTGATAGAAATTCATTGGAGAAAGTACAAGCAATATAATGGTTGATGAAAAACAATATTTTTAGTTTGAAGATGATATATCTATAGAGGAATATATTATGACTAATGTATGTGTGGAATATTTGTTGTTAGACCTAGATATTTTCTTGCAACACCTTCAGAGTAGGTCATCCATTAAATATATGGTGTGTTTTAACTCATCCTCATCTTTAAAATCTACCAACAACACTAATAAAGAACTAATAGTTGACATTCCATTTTTAATTATAGGCTAATGACATAGATGGACATATTGGGAGTTACGTAGATTAAATAAAAAGATGATCTAATCAAAAGAGATAGGTATGAATAAAAAGACAATTCAATTTGAAGAGTAGTAGTTTCCTAAAACCCAATAAACTATGAAGGGAAACCGATATTGGGAAACAAGATGCATTCATGTGATATTGGCGAGATTGGAAAAATAACATCAAATATGGATGGTAGAAGATCTCAAATTTAAAATGATCCACAAAAGAATCTGGAAGGATATTTGTAGAAAGATAAACTAACTTGGAAATCTAAGAATTTAGGTAGTCCTTCTACTCTTGACTCCATTTACTCAAAGAAAAAGGATAATATTGGTGATAGGAACAAATTTTTTAATGGTAACATTAATGAACCTATCAATAGACTAGGGTTAGATATTTAGATGATAATTCTTGGATGAGACATGAATACCATAAAGTCCTTAGTAGTCTTGAAAAGGAAAAATAAAGGTTACAAATAGAGAATAATATCAATGAAAGGTTCTTTTCCCAAGTAAATTCCCTGGTAATCAACTCTATAATGATTTGTTGATCATGTCTTGTCTCTCGTAAAGCAAGATGGAGGTACTTATTAGTATAAAGATATTGTTGTAACTAGATCTACAAATATAAGAGATGGTGTAGAGATTGAAGATGATGAAGATTCACCAAAGGTAGTTAGATTTGAAAAGAAAACTAAAATTTCAAGGGGAGCAGTGATTCTAAAAGAAGTAAATGAGCTCAAGCCATTAAAGTTGGAGGTTCAGTCCCACAACAAGGATAGAAGGTAAATGCTAAAGTATCTTCTCTTGAGTATTCAAACCTAGTCTCATCCTGATTAAAGTAAGGATTTCCTTAAATTTTTCTATTGCATTATCTAGTGAAGACCATATGAAAGAATTCATAAATCTAAATAATGACTTTGAGATTGAGGATGCATATGTCCTCATGAAATTATTTGTGCAGTCTCTAATTGGTAAAGCAAAGGATTGGTACATAACTCTTCTTGTAGCAAGCATTAACTCATCGATTGAGTTTCAAAGGATATTCAGAGAAAATATGGTGACATGATTGAACCAAGGTTCATCATAAATGAGGCTACCAATATCACCAAAGGTTCAAATGGGTTTATGCCTAATTTCAATGCAATATTTACCAAGGTAATGAATAAAATCCCAACCTAGCTCAAACTTAATGAATTTATGTGTTTAGTTTTATGTTGCAATGCATATGATCTTAATATGGGATATTAGTTGAGAGACAGATACCCTCATACATTGGGGGATGCATACAAGGTGGTTTCTCATATAAAGAATAGAAAAAGAGCATTAGGTAAGCTTCATAAGAGGGATGGAATTACGATCTTGACTAACAAAAAAGAACGTCAGGATAAGGTTCCTACATCCAAAGATTAATTAGAAAAAATGATGAGAACCTTGAAGGGTTCTAGCTACAAAATGGCTTGAAGTGAAAAAGGCTTGCCTCATGATAGGCCTAATTATTAGAAGCAAGAAATAATTCCAAGGCTATCTGATCAACCTTATCATACAACTTCCTATCCATAATCATCAAAGGGGATCTTCAAGCAAAGAAACACAAAAACCTCTAAAAATCCTAGATAAAATGTTGTGGAGGAAACTCCCTAGTGTATTGTATATCAATTGCCTCATTCTCCTTTGCAATGTATGGTAGCATAGTATATTGAGTCTTATAATCACTCATGTGATGAAGGCAATGATTTTGACCATGGAATAGGTCAAGATTATGAACATAAAGATGTTAATATGATGTCTACTAGATTGTGCATACATTTTGAAGATTATTCATCCTCAGATGAATATGGTAAATCAAGCATTAATGATAGAAGATTCTTAAACAATATTATCATTAGTATTTCTTTTGAAGATGAAAAAATTTACCATGTTAACAATTTAGAATCTATTGTTCCATATTTTAGATTAAGGAAGCCTTATGATGAAGAAATCATAACTCTAACAACTAGTACAGTTGCTCAGGTTAAGGGTAATTACAACCTATGAAGCAAAGGAAACAATGCTAGTCAAGGTAGTGCAAACAACATCTTCATCAGAGAAAAGAAAAATGAAACGAAGATTCCAACCTCTTCCATGAATGGTGAAGCAAAATGAAAAGGTGGAAGAGACAATGCACCTCATGTGGAAACTTCTAAAAAAAAGACCAAGATTCTACCCCTAAGGATGTTCATGCTTCAAAGGATCAAAATACAAATGAGAGAAAAAGAGAGTATACCTATTCCTACTAATGCTCTCAGTTGTGTTTTACAACATATACTCTAATTCATATCACTCAGGTCCTTAGTCAACTAAAATTTTCAATGCCCTTACTAGAAATGATGAGGATTGAAGACCATAAAGGGAAAACTATGGCCTCAATAGGATATATTGTTTCTAATTCTTTGAATAGTATAAATGATGCTAGCCATCTTGTAAAGATCAAGAAGTATGTGAATAGTGTTGACAACAATGATGCAAGTTATGAGAATCATGAAGTTTATTTAGGAACTATAGTGAATAGGTGTCCATACCAAGTGGACCCATTTTATGTGACCTTGTTGACGAATGAAAAATTAGTGAATAATAGCATGATTGACTCTAGGGAACCAACCAATGTCATGTATTTGTCAATCATGAATCAACTTGGTCTCTAGGTGAACAGATCATATAGAAAAAAATTTGTTATAGACTCGAGGGTGGTACCTATCATTGGAATTATGAAGGACATGGAGTTTAATTTGGTTTCATTCCCAAAAAAATATACAATATGAATTCCATGATAGTTAACATCCTCCATAAATATGGGATATAATATCTAAAAGATGGTTCATAGAAATTGGGGGAGGCATCAAAATGGATTCATCCTATGAACTTATTTCTATTAATGGTAGAAATATGAAGCTAGATAGAGAAAAGAGATCTCCTAAAATTGTTGAAGATATTGAGCCTCATGAAGAAGTATGGTTCATTGATACAAACATAGAAAAATTCAAGGTTGAGACAATTGAACATGTTCAAGATAAAGAAATGTCACTGAAGAAAGAAGTCTATGTAATTCCTAATGATAATAGAATTTATTTAATGCACTTTGATAGTGCATATTTAAAATAAGGCTCGAGAGTAGTTTTAATCCTCATTTCACCTACTAGTAAGTCATTTAAGTATTCCTTTACCCTTTCCTTAAATTGCACAAACAACATAGCTAAGTATGAATCTTTGCTATTGGGTTTGAATGTAGTTGTTAAACACAGACTAAAAAAAAAAAGAGTTCTAGGAGACCTAGAGTTATTTGTCTCACAAGTCAAAGCCAAGTATGCATCAAAAAACAAAAGAATTAAATAATATAAGGCTGCTATGTGGGCTATGATTGAATTGTTTGATGCATTTTCAATTGACTGGGTGGATAGGGGGAGAAATATTATGGCTAAATTTTTGGCCAAGATTACTATCAAATTTGAGGATATCACCTTGGTAGGTATTTCAAAGGTAGAAGTGCTAACTATACCTTCCATTCCTAAAAACAACTTTCACTAAAAGTTTTTCCATGATGATCACAATTTTCTCAAGTTCTTGTACTATGTTGATGAATACCATAGCCAAGAAATTGACTTTCAAAAAATTGTTGAAGTGATTGATGGAAAGGAGACTATTTTTGAAAATGAAGCCATCTAGCTAAAGGTAAAGAATATTTTGAAGGGTTTGGTGGTGTTAGAGTTTTTTATGCTACTAACTTTTGCCCTATTTTCACCTACGGGCTCATCAAGCGGGACAAATTGTGTTTTAGGTGTTCATAAAGGCCAAATGGGGAATTTGCATCAAGGGTTAGATCATGCACCTGAGGATATTTCACAAGGAGGTTTGTTGGAAGGCATGCCTCGATCAATTTTGGCACAAAAAAAACTCATTAGAGAAGAAATTCGGCAAGACCCTCCTGTTGTCTTGCCGACTAGCAGTGCGTTCTACTTGGTTTAATACACCCGTCGCTAGGACATTCGGGTCGCCATGAGTCTTCATGTATCTCTCCACTTGGAGGGAGGTCATGCCGACAATTTTTCACAAGGGTGATGTCAGGGGAATGATTTTGGTCGCCGAAGGTTTTTCCTTCGACATAATGTCTCACCGACACATGGGGATCTCCCCGAAATGGTCTCAGCTCGCCAAAAGATTGTCATCTCACTGAGAAGTCTTGCCGACCCGACGAGGTCTTGCCGACATGGAGTGGTGAGCTCAGCGAAGGATTTGAGTTTGTCGAAGGATTTGAGTTTGTCATGATGTCTCAGTGACCAAATAGGGTCTCGCCGATGGCGAAGAAGGTCTTGGAGAAGGGTTTTTCCTTCGGCATAATGTCTCGCCGAAGGCCGGGTGTCTCACCGAAGGGTAGGAGCTCGAGGAGATGTCTCGACAACTAGCGAAAGTCTCGGCGAAAGTTGTGAGCTTGGCGAGAGGTCTCACCAACCAAGAAAAGTCTCCCCGACTGAAACAAGGGGAGCTCGATAAGAGTTCTCGCCGAAGCAAGGCGTCATCGGTGTAAGGTCTCACCGAGAGGGTAAGGTCTCGCTAAAATGAAATGCCCCGGTGTAACGTCTTGCCAACCCATGTAGGGTCTTTTTGAAATGAAGTGAACTTAGGGAGAATGGAGGAGTTCGCTATGAAGTCCCGCCGACTTGGTGGTGTCTTGCCTATAGCGATGGATCTGTTATAGGTTTCGGTGAGACCTCTGGCCGAAAACAATAGTCTGGGTGACAATTTTTGACATCGGTGTGACTTCTGCAGCTCGATATGAACTCTTGCCGATGGTTGTGAGCTATGCTGATAACTGCTGAAGGGAATAATCACATCGGGGAGACACGGTAGGTGTCTCACCGACATGCGATTTAATTTGAGTGACCTTTGACCATCTGGCGATCCCATGAAGCATCTGTTCGACCAATCGGAGGAAGCTACAGGTGAGTCGTGGCAGTTTGACTGGTGAGAGAAAGATCAATAGAGAGAAAGCAACGTGGATTTGCTCTGATCCCAGGACCATTCAAGCAACTCGGCAAGGAGGTTTGAAGGTGGACACGAAGACTAGGAAGTTAATGTTGTAGTTGCAAAAGATCAAGGAGGTCATTCCTGGAGCAATTCTTCACCAACATGGACAACAGGGACGCACGTTAATGCAACATTAACTTCCTTCGGAAAGATCTAGGGGCAAATCTTTTCTGAAGACTGATATTTTTGTAAGCCCTAGGGGGTCAACATCACTTTTGTATATAGGGAATTTTTGCCTCTTTGTAAAGGGGTTCGGATTATGCATTCTCAAGAGTTAGTGATTTTTAACAATCATTTCTCAGTTGATGTATGCTTTGTAACTCATTTCGATTCTGGAATATAAAACACAGAGTTTACCTTGGAAGCCAGTGTTAGTGTTCAAACTACTCTCATTTCTATATTTTTAGATTATGCAAGTCTTCAACTATGCTTTTCTAAGTCTGCATTCATAACTTAAAGCTGTGAAATTTATCTTTCCTTCTTAAAATATGTATGTAGATCAAGCCTTTTTAAGAATGATGCATAAGTTCAAAGAGGTTATGTTGAGTAAATGAAATAACTACCATTAGTTTTCCAGTGTATGTTCATCTTGTTTTCATTTCATGATTTCTCATCAGTTCGGTGTATCACCATAGTATTTAGTTTTATTTTTATGCACTCCTTCTCCCTTTTTCTTTACAAAAAATTAGTAGTTTAGGTGATACCAAAGGAAGCCGGCCTTCTCCGGAGGTTGACCTCTGTCTATAAGTGACCCATAGCTTTGGAGGTCTTCCCATGTTACACTGAGGTGTTGAACATCAGGTTCAACAAGGGTGTGATTTCAGGTGATAACAGTTTCTGGCACGCCCGGTGGGACAAGTTCCACATTATACTATTGGTTTGGTATGCAACCAGCAAGTTTAGACTTTACAGAAGTCATTCTAGCATACTTGGCGACTCCATAAAGAGGAAGAACTTCAGAACTAGTGCTTTTATAGTTTATGAGAAGAGTTCAGACAAGGAGCAGTTCAGGTCCTTTGAACATTTGCAACTGTCACCACCTAGAAGACAAGGCAGGGTAACAGGGAGGTCAGGGACAACATTTGTCTATTCTAGAAGAACCAAATCTACTCCTCCATCTATGAGATTCCAGACTGTTGTCCCAATTTTTGTTTCACTAGGAGTGCAGGCAAATCCACCTCTAATGGCTGCTCCCAGAAATTAGCCTTTTGTGCCATTTAATGGAGGTAGTCCATTAAATTTGAAACAACATAATGACATTCCAATGGAAACTTTGAAAAGCTTGCCAACTTTTACTGGAGAAGACCAGACTACTCCGATTGAGCATATACGAGATGTGGCTTCCTTATGTAGTGTGCATTACATTACACAAGAAGACGTAGCTGTAAGACTTCTTGCAGCATCATTCAAGGGAAGAGTATTACAATGGTTCAGGAGCCTTGGAGTAGGTTTAGTTGCCACTTGGGATGAGTTGGGTGACAAATTACACAAGCAGTTTCAGGATAGGTCTGATAATTTGTCTTTGTTGGAGCAATTAACTACGCTTAAGAGGGCTCCTCAGGAGCAAATGAATGATTTCAATTTCAGATTTCAAAGAACCTGGGATAGGATTCCTACAACAGTGAGACCACCTCCAAGAATATGTTTTTTTGTATTTTTTGAAGGCTCTTAACAACAATATAGCCGTTATGATACAATCAATGGGGGGTGTTTCTCTACCAGATGCATTTGAAGTAGCAATCAGAGCTGAAAACAGCCTAATACAAGCTGGTAAACTTGCTCCTAGGCCACCAATGCCTATATTTCTAGATATTCATTCGAATATCCCTTTGCAAATACCACCTTTTGCACCTTTGCCACATGTTCCAGCTGCCATAACTTAAGAAACCGCTGCTGCAAAATTTTCAAATGAGCTACAGGAGATCAAAAGTTTATTACAAACTTTTGGAAATAAGCTTGTGACCTTGGAGAAGTAGCAAACATATAACAAGCCCTATCAACAGCAGAATTCAGGTTAGCAACAAGCTTACCAAGGCAATTACCAGGGCCCAAGACAGGGTGTAAATACTAGACCTTTTCAAGCTTATGCTCCAACACCTATTAGTGCAATTAAGGATCTTGTCCCTATTCAAAACAATTTAGCAGCAGATTATGAGTGGTGTTACCCTTGCAACCAATCTCACAATCAAGCCACTTGCTCAAATGGACTCATTAATCAGACACTTATGGTACAAAATGCCTCAAGTTCACAACAAAATGAATTCAATGATGCATCTCCACAACACCAAGATCAGCCTACCAATGACACTACTCTACTTAACTGGCAAGGTGAAGAATTATGTGGATTGAATGTAGATGATTCTCCAATTGCAGCTAACACAAGGGTGAAGAAAAGAGCTTTTGAGCTTGATCAAATAGCTGATAAAGGAAAAGCATCAGCTGCAGAACCATCTACATCCCAAGTGGCTCGTGGATTGCAGAGAAATTAGCAACTCCCAATGAAGGAGTAGCCACGCTTGCAAGCCGACCATGCTGGCATAAAGGTACATCATAAATTAAACCCAGTTGTACCCTATAACATTCTTGATAGTATGAAAAAGACAAATGTAACGATGTCTATGTGGGATTCATTAGCTATCCCAGGTCAAAAAGATATGTTACACTCAGCTTTGTCAAATTTTAAAGTGTCTGATGAATCTGAGTCTCCAATAGGTCAAGTTAGAACTGTGTTGACAAATAATACTCAAGGAAATGATAAACAACCCAGCGGAGAGACAGGAAAAGAAGTTAAACCACCTCCATTTTACGTGTTAATAATCATAGGTGATAAGTTAGTTCATAACTGTATGGTAGATAGTGGAGCTAGTAGCTCAGTAATGCCAAAGCAAATTGCTGACAAACTTGGATTGAAGTATCAGCCTTTAGAGAAAGGAGTGATTCAATTGGATGGTACTTCTATCAATACATTGGGTGTTATTAAATATTTGAGTCTTACCCTTCATGCTTGTCCTAATTTTTCAGTTCCTCAGGACATATGTGTCATAGATCTCCCACCTTTCTTTTCTTTGTGCCTCTCAAGAGACTTTACAGCTAAGATAGGTGGTTATGTGTCAGCTGACTGGTCGCATATGTTGTTTAGAACAAGATATGGAACTAAGGTTACCATTAAATCTGAGAGGTTGGCTAAAGATCACATTGAGCCATATAACCCAAGTCCTATCAATGTTGTTCCCATTGCTGCAGACACAAATTGTGTCATTTTTTCTGACAGTGAACTGGCTGCCGCTCAAGAACTTCAAGCAGAAGTTGTTCCTGATGTGCTGCTACATGAATGGGTGGCTGAAAACGTATTGGATAGTCCTGTAGATCTTATTCAAGATGCTGGTATGGGTAATTATGTGATGCTTGAACCTGATGCAGAGATTCCAAACCTTGAAAAGGGTACAAATTAGTTGTTGCAACAGCAAAGTGGACTTTGGGAAATGTTTTTCGATGGTTCTAGAAGCAAGAATGGAGCAGGTGGAGGTGCAATGTTGGTTTCTCCACAGGGTGATAAGTATTTTTCAGCCTTTCGTTTTGCTTTTGTGTGTTCTAACAATAGTGTTGAGTATGAAGGACTTATCCAAGGCCTTGAATGGGAAAGGAAAAGAGGAATAGACTGTTTGAAGGCCTATGGAGACAGTGAATTGATAGTTAATCAGGTCCAGGGGGTCAATGTTGCTAGGAATGATGCTTTGAAGTCTTACAGAAATAGAGTATGAAACATAATTGAAGAATTTAATGCCTTCAATCTAGTTTCTAGTCCATGAAATTAGAATAAGCATGCTAACAGACTTGCAACAATTGGAGCACAGTTTGATATCCCAGGCGATATTAAAAAAGACAAAATACAACAGTATGTTAAGGTGGTTATCAGGCCATCAATTCCTGATAACAACATTAACTGGCAGGTATTTGAAAATGATGAGCAAATTTTAACCTTTCTGCTCCAAGAAGATCAATTTTCTGTAGTAAACCAAGAAAAGATCAAACAACAGCATGATGATCAAGTGATACAGCTAAAGACAAATAAACTTCCCAAAGGGCTGGTTACCTTAGAATCCATATTCAATTCTAATGACCAGCTTAAGAAGAACAAGGTCGACATTCAAGTAAAAGAGGATAATTATGAAGAAGTGGAAATCTTTAAAGGTAAGCTTCTCAAATTCGAAAAAATCTGTTCAGCTGAAGATAAGAGAGCTTTTATTGTTTTATGCCAAGAATATCATGATGTTTTTTCTTGGAAATATTTTGATTTAAGAGGGTTTGATCCTCATATTGCACAACATACAATTGAGTTAGAACCCGATGCCAAGCCTGTTAGACAAAAACAAAGACCATTGAACCCCAAGCTTGAACCCTTGATGATCAAAGAGCTGACCAAGTTAGTTGAGGGGGGTATCATATTTCCAATTAAACACGCATATTGGGTTTCTAACCTTGTTCCAGTTAGAAAAAAGAATGGTGAGATAAGATTATGTGTGGATTTTAGAGATCTTAACAGAGCATCCCTGAAGGATCATTACCCCTTACCGTCTATGGAACAAATTCTTCAAGCTGTTGTTGGATCAAAAAGATTTTCTCTTTTGGATGGATATTCTGGTTATAACCAGATTTTAGTCAAAGAGGAGGATCAGTATAAAACAACATTTATAACAAAATGGGGCACTATGTCCTACAAAAGAATGCCTTTTCGTTTATCTAACGTCGGTGCCACCTTTCAGCGTGCCATGGATATGGCGTTTCAAAATTTAATTCAGAAATGTCTGCTAGTTTATTTAGATGACATAACTGTATATTCAAAGAATGCAGATGAACATTTGTCACATCTCAAGCAAGTTTTTGAAAAATGCAGGGAATATGGAATATCTCTCAATCCGACAAAGAGTATTTTTGCAGTTCATGAAGGTAAACTGTTAGGCCATATAGTATCAAAAGATGGAGTTACCATTGATCATGAAAGAGTTAAAGCTATACTTGAACTGCCATTACCCAATCACAAGAAAGGATTGCAAAGCTTTTAAGGGAGAATTTTCTTTCTAAGAAGATTCATTCTTGATGTTGCAAATTTACTACAGCCCTTGACCGCCATGCTTAAAAAGAATGCAGTTTTCAGTTGGACTGGAGAAGCAAAACACAGTTTTGAAGAAATCAAGGAAGCTTTAGCATCAGCTCCAACACTGGTAAATCCAGATTTCTCTAAAGACTTCTTCTTGTATGCTTTTGGCAGGGTTGGTTCAATCTCTGCTATGCTGGTTCAGAAAAATAGTGATAATTTAGAGCAGCCAATAGCTTTCTTTAGTCAAGTACTTGTTGATTATGAAGAGAAGTATACATTTGTTGAGAAACATGTTCTCGCTATGATCAGAAGCCTAAAGAAGTTTAAGCCTCTAGTTTCAAACAATAAAATTCATATTCTGGTTGCACACTCAAGTGTGAAGGAATTTTTGTTGAACAAATATTTGAGTGAGAAAAGGGCAGGGTGGATCACAAAAGTAATGGAATTTGATGTTAACATCAACATCACAAAACTTGTAGGGGTAGAGGACTTTGTGAGAAACTTGCCTCCACTTCTGAAGATGCACAAAAATCAGAAGCTGGTGTTGTTTTAACTAATACGAATGAGTCTCAAAATGTTCAGGCTACCGCACCTGCATCAGTAGCAAGTTGGGTTCAAGAAATGACCCACTTTCTTTGTACTGGTGAATGTCCACCAGGTCTAGATAGAGAAAAATGAAGATACTTCAGATTGCAGTCAATTCCTTATGTCCTTATTGATAATATCCTTTTTAGGAAAGATCTGAATGGTGTCTTGTTAAGGTGTATTGATATTGATCAAACAGAAAGAGTGCTGCATGAGTTGCATGATGGAGTTTCAGGAGGACACTTTGCTCCAAGGACAACTGCTTGGAAAATCATGAGAGCTAGTTATTACTGGCCCAACTTGTTTAAAGATGCATATGCATGGTCAAGAAAGTGTGTTAAATGTGCTTTATTTTCAGGAAAAGAAAAATTGCCTGCTATGCCTCTACATCCAATTCAAGTGGAGCAGCCCTTCATGAGATGGGGCATTGACTTTATTGGACCAATTAATCCACCATCCAGTGTTGGTCACAAGTGGGTGCTGACTGCTACAGACTATTTCACACGGTGGATAGAGGCAGTAACTTTGAAAGAAGCAAATGAATCTTTAGTTTTGAGTTTTTATGAAGATATCGTCACTAGATTTGGAGTTCTTACCTCCATCATTTTAGATAATGCTTTTGCATTCGTTGGATTAAGAGTTATAGATTGGGCTATTAAATACGGAATTCATTTGAATACTTCCTCTAATTATTACCCATAGGGTAATGGGTTAGTTGAAAGTACAAATAAAAACCTAATTAGAATCATTAAGAGGACTATGGAAGACAATCAAAGAATTTGGCATACCACATTGAAATCTGCACTTTGGGTAGATAGGATAACCCCTAAGAGATTAGTTGGTAATTCACCATATGTCCTTGTTTATGGTAAAGAGGCTAGGTTACCTCTGTCTGCAGAGCTTCCAGCTCTAGACATTGTTCATCAGTGGGAGATGTATGAAGAACAAGACCCAATGTCCATAAGATATGCAGAGCTCATGGAGCTTGAAGAATCAAGAGATAGGGCAATGAAAACTTTGGAGTATCATCAGCGCCAAATGAAGAAAACATTTGATAAGAAGGCTACAGCCAAAGTTTTCAAGGAAGGTGATGTTGTTCTCAAGTGGGATGTGCTAAAGAGTGGTCCAGGCAAACATACAAAATTTGACCATTTTTGGGTAGACCCTTTTGTTATTACTGAATGCAAGGAACATAATGCATTCCAGTTATCGAACATGAATGGAGAAAATTTACCAATCCTAGTTAATGGCATTCACCTCAAACGTTGTTTTCAGGTATGATTATCATTGTACATAGTAGAATAGGTTTTATGCTTTCAATAAGTGCTTCAACACTTTAGTTTAAATGTTGTTTCGTTCCCTAAGTGCTGTTCCGACACAGTTTAATAGTTTCTTTTAGTTTCTCTTGTTTCGTCGGTTCTGGTGTCCTAATCTGCTTCATAAGTCTCAAGTGATTTGCGGCCAGGTGCGAGTTGCTCTTGGTCTATTTTGAAGTTTTTTCTAAGAGACCCCATGCCCAATGGACAAGTTTTGGCTACTGGTTTCTATGTTTAGCAGGCAAACATCCAGCAAAGGTCGCTAGAAATGTTGCCCGATTTTCACCTACGGGCTCATCAAGTGAGATAAATTGTGTTTCAGGTGTTCATAAAGGCCAAATGGGGAATTTGCATCAAGGGTTAGATCATGCACCTGAGGATATTTCACAAGGAGGTCTGTTGGAAGGCATGCCTCGATCAATTTTGGCACAAAAAAAACTCATCAGAGAAGAAAGTCAGCAAGACCCTCCTGTTGTCTTGCCGACTAGCAGTGTGTTCTACTTGGTTTAATACACCCGTCACCAAGACATTCGGGTCACCATGAGTCTACATGTATCTCTCCGCTTGGAGGGAGGTCATGACGACAATTTTTCACAAGGGTGGCGTAGGGGGAATGATTTCGGTCACTGAAGGTTTTGCCTTCGGCATAATGTCTCACCGACACATGGGGGTCTCCCCGAAATGGTCTCAGCTCGCCGAAAGATTGTCATCTCACTGAGAAGTCTTGCCGACCCAACGAGGTCTTTCCGACATGGAGTGGTGAGCTTGGTGAAGGATTTGAGTTCACCGTGATGTCTCGGCGACCAAACAGGGTCTCGCCGATGGTGAAGAAGGTCTCGAAGAAGGGTTTTGCCTTTGGCATAATGTCTCGCCGAAGGCCGGGTGTCTCGCTGAAGGGTAGGAGCTCAAGGAGATGTCTTGGTGACTAGCGAAAGTCTCAGCAAAAGTTGTGAGCTCGGCGAGAGGTCTCACTGACCAAGCAAAGTCTCTCCAACTGAAACAAGGGGAACTCGATAAGAGTTCGCGCCGAAGCAAGGCATCATCGGTGTAAGGTCTCACCGACAGAGCAAGGTCTCACCGAAATGAAATGCCTCGATGTAACGTCTTGCCGACCCATGTAGGGTCTTGCCGAAATGAAGTGAACTTAGGGAGAATGGAGGAGTTCACTATGAAGTCCTGCTGACATGGTGGTGTCTTAACGATAGCGATGGATCTGTTATAGGCTTCGGTGAGACCTATGGCCGACAGCGATAGTCTGGGCAACAATTTTTGACATCGGCGTGACTTCTGCAGCTCGATATGAACTCTTTCCAACGGTTGTGAGCTATGCTGATAACTGCTGAAGGGAATAATCACATTGGGGAGACACGGTAGGTGTCTCACCGACATGCGATTTAATCTGAGTGACCTTTGACCATTTGGCGATCCCATGAAGCGTCTGTTCAACCAATAAGAGGAAGCTACAGGCAAGCCGTGGTAGTTTGACCGGTGAGAGAAAGATCAATAGAGAGAAAGCAACGTGGATTTTCTCTGAGCCTAGGAGCATTCAAGCAGCTCGGCAAGGAGGTTCAAAGGTGGACACGAAGACCAAGAAGTTATTTCTATAGTTGCAAAATATCAAGGAGGTCATTCTTGGAGCAATTCTTCATCGACATGGACAGCAGGGACGCACGTTAATGCAGCATTAACTTCCTTTGGAAAGATGTAGGGGCATATCTTTTCTGAAGACTGATATTTTTGTAAGCCCTAGGGGGCCGACATCACTATTGTATATAGGGCATTTTTGCCTCTTTGTAAAGGGGTTCGGATTATGCATTCTCAAGAGTTAGTGATTTTTAACAATCCTTTCTCAGCTGATGTATGCTTTGTAACTCATTTCGATTCTGGAATATAAAACACAGAGTTTACCTTGGAAGCCAGTGTTAGTGTTCAGACTACTCTCATTTCTATATTTTTAGATTATGCAAGTCTTCAACTGTGCTTTTCTAAGTCTGCATTCATAACTTAAAGCTATGAAATTTATCTTTCCTTCTTAAAATATGTATGTAGATCAAGCCTTTTTAAGAATGATGCATAAGTTCAAAGAGGTTATGTTGAGTAAATGAAATAACTACCATTAGTTTTCCAGTGTATGTTCATCTTGTTTTCATTTCATGATTTCTCATCAGTTTGGTGTATCACCATAGTATTTAGTTTTATTTTTATGCACTCCTTCTCCCTTTTCCGTTACAAAAAATCAGTAGTTTAGGTGATACCAGAGGAAGCCGGCCTTCTCCGGAGGTTGACCTCTGTCTATAAGTGACCCACAGCTTTGGAGGTCTTCCCATGTTACACTGAGGTGTTGAACATCAGGTTCAACAAGGGTGTGATTTCAAGTGATAACACTAACAAGCATGTGACCAAAGTAGCCCTTGTGCATGAAAATGATCTATGGGAGATCAATATTGGTAAAACTACATCACCAAATAAAATGTTTATAGTTAATCAATTGAATCCCAATATAAGAACCATTCTTATTTCTCTTGCTCATAAAGTAAAATAATGTTTTTTCTTGGTCATATGATGACCTAAAGGGTTATAGGGAAGACCTATTTCAGCTTTATATTCCATCGAAGCCTAATGCAAAACCTTGTATGTAGAAGGAGAGGCCTATAAACCCAAACTTAGCTCCAAAAATGCAACAAGAGTTGGAAAATGTTAGGCATGGTGGAATAATAAAACCAATTATACATTCCACCTAGGTTTCTAATCTAGTCCCAATAAGAATGAAGAATGAAGACATTAAACTGTGTGGGATTTCCAAAACCTAAATGTGTCATCACTAAAGAATATTATCCTTTTAGCAAATATGGAATCTATGCTACAAAAGGTTACTGGTTATGATTTTTTGTCCATGATGGATGGGTTTTCAAGATACAACCAAGTGAAGTTTAAAGAATCAAAATGATATAAGATTGTCTTCACTACACCTTGGGGCACATATGTTTATGTAAATATTCATTTTGTATTTGTTGTCAATCAGATTGCACCCGAATGCTTGAATACTGAAATTAGCAATCTGTTGAAACATTGGAACTAATTCCAGGCTGTGGGTATCCTATAAGGAATTAGACCTCCAGATTCTAGGCTGGTTCCTATTTAATTTTTTGGTTAATAACTGAGTGATTTGCTGGAAAAGGGAGAAAGACTAAGTCTAAATTCTGAACTATGAAATTTTAACTGTGGTGATGCACCGAAGAATTCAATATGCAGACTTAACTCACAGAACAATTACTCACTATTTTCATTCGCACAACTAGATCTGGAAGCTTAAACACTTGAATGTTTTCAACAAAGGATTCTAAAGAAATAGTCATAGGAGGAAAATATGATTCCCACAACTAGACTTGTTCAATTATTGATTAGCACAATGTTTAACCAGTGGACTTAACTTGGATGCATACAAAATTCATTAAGGAGACAGAAATATTTAAAGGTTTCATAAATTGCAAACACAATAATCACTTCGATGAATCCCACATGACAAAGATGATTGAAACTTGAAGGCAAATTCTAAAATACTGAAACTTGAAGGAATCCTCTGCAATAACACAATCTTTACCTGTAAAAAACACTGCTGTATTAATCTATAAATAAATGTTGAGTTACAAGATGATTCACTTTGCAGAGTGCAAAAGCTGAAAAACAAGAACTGAATTGAAAAAGATAAACTTTTTCAATATATACAAACTGAAGGCACTCCAAAGTGCATGAATAAGCAACTGAAAGTGATCTGAAAGTGAAAAGATGACAATCCCAAAGTGAAATATGAGCACAAGTAAAAATCCCTCAAAATGTGGTTCAAACTCACGCAAAAATGAGTGAACTCAATCTCGAACTGGCAGTCATAAAGCATGTAATTGATCTACAACTCGAACTAAACTGAAATCCCTGAAAAAGTGGGCTAAAGCACCAAAAACCACCTCATTTGTATCAATCCGCCCATGCACATTTTAAAATCCATATTTGTCATGGTAACTCTCCAGTTAACAATCTGATATTAACTCTTTCTCTAGTTGACTTAATTTGTATCTGCATGGACCTTCTGTTTAACTTATCATCACATGACGTCTTTTATTTGCATGTAAAGATGGCTAATTAATTAAATGATTTATAATATATCACTTAATTAATTACCCTACATTGAGAATGCAAAAATAAAAGAAAGAATGATATAAAATTAAAACAGAAACCTTAAACTCTCATCTCACATCCTTCTCACATTATACCTAGCAAAAATGCGTTCACCATTTAGATTAATTAATCACTACGCATATCATCACTAGGCATTATGACTTGAAGTCAAACCCACGGGGAATGAATAATATAATGATTTTGTTTCAATAATAACTAAACATCCATTATGACTTTGGCGTATAGACCTCAAACCCTAAAAACATTATCATAGTTTTGCATTTGACTTGGAGAATCTTCTGGAGGAAGTCGGCTGCCATGAGTAGGGTTTTTCTGAGAGTTCTTTGATGCTAAGGCTCAAAATTTCCTCATGCTTTGCTGTTTTTGAAGAATCTCAAAAGGAAAAACGCGTAATGACTTGATCCTTCACAAAAAATGAAAACTACTTATCATTTTGAATCATTTCTAGTTTATACAGCCGCGGCCATGACTTTATCTGATGTACTTTGTGTTATTTCTTTGTTTCTATTGATCTTTGCATTCTTGTTGGCTCTGGCCGCTATGAGAGCTGGAGTCGAAAGTCTTAAGCCATTTTCCTTTTGGAGCTCAAACCACATTTTTCAATTTTTGATGAGTGCCATGGAGATTCTGAAAACAAATGTGTGGTAAGTCATGTTTCTTGAAAAGAAATGATTACTGATGAAACTCTCATTTCGATTTTCTGCAAGGTTTTCTAAACTTGTGACTTCCTTCTTCTGCTTAAAATACTTGAAGTCCTCCTCATGGCACATTTTGGACATTTCATTTCCTATTTTTAAAGTCATTTACAGGCTCCATAGCCACAACTATCTTGATTTTCTTTAATCTCTGTAAAAGATGCTTTGTTCTGAACTCACAATAGGTGAAATAATTCGATTTCATGTGCTCTTAATGGATATACAGCCACGATTTTCTACTTTCATCTAGGTATTTGTAATTTTATGGATAATTGAGATTTCTGTTCTGAATGTGAGCTTTTACTTAGACTTGAAGAACCCTTTCGGTTTGTTCTACTGGGTGTTAATCTTCCTCACTGTATTTAGACTCTATAGGCTGCTCTTGATTATATCTCCATACTCAGAATTCTGAAGCTAGGAGCTTGCTTGAATTCAAAGAAACTATAAAATAAAAGCTTGCTTGAAGATTAATTGTCTTGCTTTTCGTATACCCTCTCATCTGAAAGTCAACATGATTATGATGGCCCAAGTTTGATTTTACATGCATGACTATATTTCCTCTAACTGGATATCCTTTTATTGCGGGTGTATTTTCTCTTTAATCTTCACTACTGTAGCTCTTTTCATGTTTTTCTATGCTATCTCTCAAGCTCACTTGAAGCAAGATAATGAACATCTTTTGTTCCCCAAATCATGGCTGTATTTTATGATGGAAACACACTCAACAATATGTGCCAGAGTATAACATTAGCTTGTAATTTTGTTGTCTTCAAGATTCTCCCAAACTGGGATAGACATTATATTTCTAGTTTTGACATGTACAAGCTACAACCTCTTCATCTGGTTATATTGCTCCCATATTACTATACTTAGACTCCATTCATTCCTTTCCAAGGCCCATACCATATCAACCACTACAGGGAGCACAAATAACTGAAACTATCCTTTGTAATTAGCAAGAAAATGAACATCTCTTTGAGCAATATGTCTTCATTCATGGCATTGGCTGTCCCTCAAATGACTGTTGCTCCTTTATATCTTGATAGATGCATCTCTTTTTCATATATTGAGACTTCTGTCTGATATGAAGCTCTCATTATCATGAATGTTGTTTATAAATGGAATGTTGGAAAGTACGCTTGAATGATATTTTCTATTTGGTGATAGCACAGTCTTCTTGATAGACATTGTCTTCTATGATATCCTTAAAATTACCGGTCGAAAAGACTATGCTTGCTATCAGTGTTGGACTGCCCTCTTTTCATTTGCTTGAACCATATATGAGATGAACTTTTGTCATATTCAATAAAAGGTTATTCCTACATAAAAATATGTTGCTTCTCATAGTAATTATGCATGAACTGTAACTTGATCATTGTATTTTTGTTATTATTGAGTTACATGCCTGTATGCAAATCTGTCCTGTGCGGTGATATGGTTTATGAAAGCATTCCAATGCTCGAATACTCTATTTCTCCTCAATGCAAAGAGGCTCTATACTTCACTTAAATGTAATGTGAAAAAATATAAAGTAGAGCTGAACAGAATATGAAATTGATGAGTGCAACATTGATGCTTTTAATGGTTGTTATCAATATTCATGAACTTCGTATGAAACTCGTGAGTATATCCTCCTTGATATGCCGAGCTCAAACCTTGTGGGAGCCCGTTTTACTCCACATATTTGATGAAATGATTACGAACATGATGAACCTGTTCCTGTACATTGAAACAAACATGTTAGCAAAATAAAAGAAACTGAAAGCTTCCTCTCTTCTTTATGTTGTTTTGAATTTTCGTAATCATCTGATGGATGCCTGGTTGATTGTATTCTACATTTCTATTGGTAGTGTAGGTATATGATAGGATTTGATCCGCATTTCTCTAACAACATTTCCCTCAAACTTGCAGGTACTCGGAGTTGGAGCTGAAACTGGAAACGGAGCTGGAGCTGGCGTCACAACTAAAAATCTCAATTTTCAATGATTTGTCATTCTAGGCAATGACGAATCACCTTCTACCCTATGCTTTCATTATTTTCAGTTATATAGCATACCATTGCTTATGCACCCTTTATTTGATTGTAAAAATCAAAATGAGTTACTCCCACAGCTTGTGTGGGATTCTGGTTTGTACATCATGAATAAAATAGCAAATATTATGCAAACTTATGATATCATTTTTGAAATGTTTTGCATAATATCATTGAAATTTACATTGTTATGGAACAATGCACAATATGAGTACCTTAGCATAATTTTTAAAACAACTTGTGTACCTTGGTTTAAATGTATAATTCAACTCTACCTTTTTGAGCTCGTGGTGAAAAATAGGTAACAAATTGGCGACCTCTGTGGAGTGTTTGCCTGCTAAACACCATAGACCAGTTGCATAGCTTATCCATTGGGCATGGAGTCCGTTTTTCTCTTAACCTCCTCTAAAAAACTTTGTAATTCAACATCAAACAAAAACTGAAAGAAACTACTGCAATTCTGTTGAAGACAAAATCTGAAAACCAGGTGCAGCAACTGCACTTATTGAAAACAAACTAAACTGAAATGAAACATGCCAGCAGGCACTTATTGAAAGCATGACTGAAATTGAAAATTATTCTACTATGTACAATAGCAACTAAAACTACTTAATAACACTGCTTGAGATGGATCTCGTTAACGGGGATTGGAAACACTTCTCCATCCAACCTTGAGAACTGGAAAGCGTTGTGCTCTTTCTTTGCTGTTATAATGTATGGGCTATCCCACATGGTGTCAAACTTAGAATGTTTGCCAGGCCTGCTCTTCAACTCATCTCATTTGAAAACCAAGTCACCTTCATTGAAAATTCGTGCAACTGCTTTTTTGTCGAATGTATTTTTCATCTGAGAATGATGAATCTGAAGCTTTTTGAAAGCTTCTTTCCTGGTCTCGTCCAACTCTGTGAACTCAGCAAGCCTAACTTGCATTGGCTCCTCTTCAAGTAACTCCAGTTCCTTTATGTAGCTCAGAGTTGGGAATTCTATTGATATAGGCAGCTTGGCCTCCTTACCATAAACCAAAACATACAGTGAAAAAATTGACTATTTTGGTGTAACTCTATCAACCCAAAGGGATAATTTAAGCTTGTCATGCCATGACCTCTGATTATCTTCAATTGTCTTCTTAATGATCTTAATCAGATTCTTGTTTGTCGATTTTGCCTGTCCATTACCCTGGGGGTAATAATTGGATGAAGTGTTCAAATAAACGTTATTTTTTACTGACCAATTTGAAACTTTCAAGCCAACAAAGGCTAAAGCATTATCTGAAATAATGGATTCGGGTGTACCAAACCTAGAAAGAATGTCTTGATAAAAATTTAGGACTGATGTTTCATTTGAATCCTTTAGAGAAACTGCTTCTATCCATTTCGTGAAGTAATATGTTGTTGTCAAGATCCACTTGTGACTTGCACTTGATGTTGGGTTAATAGGATCGATGAAGTCAAGTCCCTACTTTCCAAAGGATTGCTCAACCTGAATTGGATTCAGGGGCAGAGCTGCTAGCTTTTGTTTTCCTACAAATAGTGAACATTTAGCAAATTTTCTAACATAAGCATAAGCATCCTTGAAAAGGTCTGGCCAATAGTAGCCTACCCTCATAATCTTCAAAGTTGTAGTACGAGGTGCAAAGTGACCTCCAGTAGGTCCATCATGGAATTCCTCCAGAATTCTTTCAATTTGATTTGGGTTAATACATCTGAGGAGTACTCCATTGAAGTCCTTTTTATATAAAACATCATTTATTACTGCATAAGGAATTGCCTATAATCTATAATACCTTCGTTTAGATTTGTCCATACCTTCTGGGCAATCTCCAGTATGCAAGTAATGGACCATTTGATGAATCCAGTCAGCTGGAACAGTTGAAACAACAGGTTCCTCTTCATTATTCAGAACTGCAACAACCTCTTCGCTACTGTTTTCTTCATTTTCCACAAGCTGTTCGCATAATCCTTTACCTCGAACAAGCTTGGTAACCTTTATGCTGATGTCATACTCCATGACTTTAGTTATCCAACCTGCACGCTTGTCATTTATGTCCTTATTCAGTAGAAATTCCTTGACTGTTGGATGAGCTACCAGCAATTGTATTTTATTGTTAGACAACATATGTCTAAACTTTTTTAGACTCCTTACTACAGCAAGCATGTGCTTTTCAACAAATGAATATCTTGTCTCATAATCGTGCAAAATTTGACTAAAAAATGCAACAGGCTATTCAAGTCCTTGATTGTTTTGCTAACAAAGCATGGCAGAAATTGTATCAACACTACCAAATGCATATAGCATGAAATCTTTATCAAAGTTTGGATTTATTAGTGTCGAGGCTGCTGCAAGTGCCTCTTTTATTTGCTCAAAATTGTTCTTACCTTCCTTCGTCCAGCTGAACTGCATGTTTTTCTTCAGCATGGATGTGAGAGGTTGCAGCAACGCTGCAATGTTAGGAATAAATCTTCTAACAAAGTTTATTCTTCCCAAAAAACTTTGTAGACCCTTTTTGTGGGCGGGTAGCGGTAAAGCCATAATGGCTGCAATGTGTTCTGGGTCAATAGAAATGTCATCTTTTGAAACAATGTAACCTAGAAGCTTACCTTCATGTACAACAAAAATACTCTTTTTTGGATTCAATGAGATTCCATATTCTCTGCACCTCTCAAATATCTGTCTAAGATGACTGAAATGATCATTAGCATTACGTGAGAAAACAATAATATCATCCAGGTAAACAAGAACAAATTTGTTAATCAAACCTTCGAGAGCCATATCCATCACTCTCTAAAAGGTGGCTCCTGCGTTTGACAATCCAAACAACATCTTTCTGTAAGCCATAGTACCCCACTTGGTGGTAAAGGCTGTCTTATACTGATCTTCCTCCCTAACCAAGATTTGGTTATAACCTGAATATCCATCCAGCAATGA
The DNA here is from genome assembly GCA_007258455.2 of Sequoia sempervirens. NCBI lineage: Eukaryota > Viridiplantae > Streptophyta > Pinopsida > Cupressales > Cupressaceae > Sequoia > Sequoia sempervirens. The sequence continues at coordinate 171,007 of VDFB02310158.1, read as the reverse complement.
AAACCTTTCTGATCTTGAAACAACCTGTAATATTTGTTCCATTGAAGGCAGCGGATAGTGATCTTTGAGTGAAGCTCTGTTTAGATCACGAAAATCAACGCACAGCCTTATCTCTCCGCTCTTCTTTCTGATAGGCACCAAATTTGACACCCAAGAAGTGTGCTTGATTGGAAATATTATGCTACCTTCGATCAGCTTGTTTAATTATGTTTTCATCAGTTGTTCTAACTTCGGGTTTAGAGGCCTCTGCTTCTGTCTTACCAGTTTTGCATTGGGTTCGAGCTCAATTGTATGCTGAGCTAACTCGGGGTTGAAACCCTTCAAATCTCCATACTGCCAGGCGAATATGTCGCTGAATTCTTGACAAAGCAAGATAAATGCTTGTTGTTCTACCTTTGTACAGACTTTTCCAAGCTTAAGCAGCTTGTATTTGAAAATCTCTATTGACTCGTAATGCTCCTGCTTCACTGTAATACCTGATTTATCTTTTCTAACTTGGTCATCAGTGTTGAAGATAGATTCAAGGGTCACCAAACCCTTTGGCAGCTTGTTGGACTTGAGTTGCACAATCTGATCACCATATTGCTGATCAAATTTCTTCTGATTTATAGCAGAAAACTTTGCTTCTTCCATCAGAAAATGAACTATCTGTTCATCACTATCAAAAATCTACCAACTTACATTATTATCAGGTATTGAAGGTCTACAACTACCTTCACATACTGTTGTACCTCCACATTGTGAATTTCACTCGGAATATCAAACTGTGACCCTAGAGCAGTAAGTTTATTAGCTTGCTTATTTTGAAGTCTGGGTACTGATTGCAGATTAAATGTATCAAATTCTTCAATTAAGTCCCAAACACGATGCTTATACAATTTCAACAAATCATTCTTTGTTAAATTCAGATTTCTGACTTGATTTGCTATTAATTCTGAATCGCCAAACACTTGTAAGCACTTAATCTTCCTTTTTCTGGCCCATTCTAAGCCATGTATTAATGCTTCATATTCAACAACATTATTAGAATAGTTGAAAGCAAATCTAAAAGCTGAATAATACTTGTCTCCTTTAGGTGAAATCAGAACAACTCCTCCACCAACACCAATTTTACTCCTAGAACCGTAAAAAAATAGCTTCCAAAGTTGATCAATCTGCTGTACTTGTTGTTTTTCTTCCTTGACTAGATTCAGAATAATTGCATCAGGTTCTCGAATCATATAGATGTCCAAACGTACTTCATCTATGAGATTGAACAAATCAATCTCGTGATTCTCGACTGCCCACACATCTAGATTTATGTCTGGTATGCCTTCTATAGGTATAGTGGGGTCGAGGGTCATGGATTGATCCTCCTGATCATGGAAAGTTGGGTTTGCATTTATGGGGTTCAGAACATAAGGTTCAATATGGTCTTTAGCTAATAATTATGATTTAATGGTGACTCTAGTACCATACCTGGTCTTGAAAAACATGTGTGACCAGTCTGATGACAAATAACCACCTAACTTTACAGTGAAGTCTCTAGATAGACAAATGGAAAAATAAGGTGGAAGATCAATGATATATATGTCCTATAAAATTTGAAAGTTGGGATAGGCATGCAATGTAAGAGGCAGATTTTTAATAACTCCTACAGACTTAACAGCTGTACCATCCAACTAAACTACCCCTTTTGACAATGGTTCATACTCAAGTCCTAACTTGTGTACTAGCTGTTTAGGCATGATTGAGTTGCTTGCTCCACTGTCGATCATGCAGTTATGCACTATGTTTTCTCCAATATTAAGCTGACATAAAAAAGGGGTGGTTTTACCTCTTTAGCTGGCTGTCCCTGCTTTTGATCTGAACTGTTCGCAAGAACTCTTAGCTGTTTTGTATTTGCATCATTAGAAATTGATATCTTAGCCAAAGCTTCCTGCAAGCTTTCTTTTTTCCTAGGCAAGCGTAATGCATCTATCATGGTAATGCCAATAGTTGTCTTTTTCATATGTTCAACAATATTGAAAGAAGAAGCACCAACCTTTGGCTGTACCTTTTGAACAGCAGCGTCTATTTGAGCTGCTTGAGGCTGGAAATGAACTTTAGGCTGCTCCTTCAATGGTCCAGCTTGCTATCTTGGTAAAATATGAACATTCTGAGCTGTTGAAGGCTAAAATTGCCCCTGTTGGGCTGTAAAATCTTGATTTTTCTGGTGAAAAATAGGCTGTTTGTCCTTTTCTACTTGTTGTCTATCAGGAATAGCTTGTTGTCTCAGATCAAATGCTCTTTTCTTGGCCCTCGTATTGGCTGCAATAGAAGTGGCTGACTGATTTTGACTTTGCGCATGATTAACTCCGCAAAATTCACTTCCTTGCTAGTTCATCATGGCAATGCCAAGGTCACTCTGCTGCGTTTGTTCATCTTGTTGATTATTGTCCTCCTTAGTTGTTTGTTCAGAAGCAGCATAACTATTTTGCACCATAAGTGCTTGATTAATCACCCCGTTCACGCAAGTAGCATGATTATGAGGCTGATTGTAGGGATATCACCAAACATAATCCTACGCTAACTTGTTCTATATTGGCATCAACTCTTTTGAAGAGCTAGTAGTAGCTGGGTTAAATGGTTGATTAGGCCTAAAGTTGAAATTCATCTTTTGTCCCTGGTAATCAACTTGATAAGCAGGCCTATTTGCTTGAAAGGATGACTGATTAGGCCTGAAATTTTGACCTTGCTAGTTTTTAAGACTTACGAAGTTGTTACTCACAGTTTGTAGTAACTTGGCCATTTGATGTTGGTCATTTATTAGCTGTTGTTGGGTATTTTTAAGATTTTGCAAATTAGAATTTGCTAAAACAACATTATTTTGTACTGCTGCTTGGAAATCTAAGGCTGGAACACCAGGTATAGCGGCTATTGGAGGTATATGAATGGGCATATATAGCTATACCTCTGGGAAAATTGGCATAGGGGGTCTTGGGGCAAGTTTACCAGCTTGTATGAGGCTGTTTTCAGCTCTAATGACAATGTCATATGCTGCTGGTAATGTTAACCCACCCATTGACTGTATCATTAAGGCAATATCACTATGCAATGATCTAAGAAAATATAGAAAATCATGGTCAGGAGTTGGCCTTACCGTTACTAGAATTTGATCCCATGTCCTTTGAAATCTGAAATTAAAGTCCATCATTTGTTCTTGTGGTGCTCTCTTTATAGTTGTCATTTGTTCAACTAGAGATAAATGATCGGACTTATCTGAAAATTGTTTTGTTAGCTTGTCTCCTAAGTCATCCCATGTTGGGACACTACGAACTGGTAAGCCATGAAACCACTAAGATGCTTTCCCCTTGAATGACGTTGCTAACAACCTCAAAGCTACGTTCTCCTGAATCACATGGTGAACCCCACATAACGAGGCTACGTCTCTAATATGCTCAATGGGCATAGTATGATCTTCAACAGTAAAGAAAGGTAGAATTTTGAGTGTTGCTACTGGTATATCATCATGCAGAGCTAGATCTAATGGGCTGCCTCCATCAAACGGAACAAAAGCATGTGCTCTAGCCATCAGAGCTGTTGTTGTTCTAAAATTTGTAGCTTGTATAATCGATACAGGTTGAACTGGTACTCTGTAACTTGGTGAAGCTGAGAAAGAAACTTGGTTGCCTTGTTAACGATCTGCCTCTCCTTCTTGATATGTAAACTAATGGTTCAACTCTTTTAATCGAAGAAATTGATTTCTTTCTTGAAGACTTAGTAGATATTCGCTTGGCTATCCTTCCTATTCTTTTTGGCGAAGACAGCTGCAAGTACTCAAATGAAGAAGAACTTCATGTCTGAATATTTCTCATAGGCTGTGTGCACTCGATCCGCTAAAACTGAGAAACAGAGTCACCGGGTACATGAAAACAATCCTCTGAAAGGCTGGAATAAACTGCTGTCTATACCAAACAACAGCTTGAACTGTAAAACTTTGCTCTGAAAAGTGATTCAGAGTCCCACTAGGTGTGCCAAAAACTGTTGTCAATCAGATTGCACCCGAATGCTTGAATACTGAAATTCAGCAATCTGTTGAAACATTGGAACTAATTCCAGGCTGTGGGTATCCTATAAGGAATTAGACCTCCAGATTCTAGACTGGTTCCTATTTAATTTTCTGGTTAATAACTGAGTGATTTGCTGGAAAAGGGAGAAAGACTAAGTCTAAATTCTGAACTATGAAATTTTAACTATGGTGATGCATCGAAGAATTCAATATGTAGACTTAACTCACAGAACAATTACTCACTATTTTCATTCACACAACTAGATCTGGAAGCTTAAACACTTGAATGTTTTAAACAAAGGCTTCTAAAGAAACAGTCATAGGAGGAAAATATGATTCCCACAACTAGACTTGTTCAATTATTTATTAGCACAATGTTTAACCAGTGGACTTAACTTGGGTGCATACAAAATTCATTAAGGAGACAGAAATATTTAAAGGTTTCATAAATTGCAAACACAATAATCACTTCGATGAATCCCACATGAAAAAGATGCTTGAAACTTGAAGGCGAATTCTAAAATACTGAAACTTGAAGGAATCCTCTGCAATAACACAATCTTTACCTATAAAAAACACTGCTGCATTAATCTGTAAATAAATGTTGAGTTACAAGATGATTCACTTTGCAGAGTGCAAAAGCTGAAAAACAAGAACTGAATTGAAAAAGATAAACTTTTTCAATATATACAAACTGAAGGCACTCCAAAGTGCATGAATAAGCAACTGAAAGTGATCTGAAAGTGAAAAGATGACAATCCCAAAGTGAAATCCGAGCACAAGTAAAAATGTCTAAAAATGTGGTTCAAACTCATGCAAAAATGAGTGAACTCAATCTCGAACTGTTAGTCATAAAGCATGTAATTGATCTACAACTCGAACTGAACTAAAATCCCTGAAAAAGTGGGCTAAAGCACGCAAAAACCACCTCGTTTATATCAATCCGCCCATGCACATTTTAAAATCCATATTTGTCATGGTAACTCTCCAGTTAACAATCTGATATTAACTCTGTCTCTAGTTGACTTAATTTGTATCTGCATGGACCTTCTGTTTAACTTATCATCACATGACGTCTTTTATTTGCATGTAAAGATGGCTAATTAATTAAATGATTTATAATATATCACTTAATTAATTACCCTACACTAAGAATGCAAAAATAAAAGAAAGAATGATATAAAATTAAAACAGAAACCTTAAACTCTCATCTCACATCCTTCTCACATTATACCTAGCAAAAATGCGTTCACCATTTAGATTAATTAATCACTACGCATATCATCACTAGGCTTTATGACTTGAAGTCAAACCCACGGGGAATGACTTGGGCATATAGACTAAACATCCATTATGACTTTGGCGTATAGACCTCAAACCCTAAAAACATTATCATAGTTTTGCATTTGACTTGGAGAAGCTTCTGGAGGAAGTCGACTGCCATGAGTAGGGTTTTTCTGAGAGTTCTTTGATGCTAAGGCTCAAAATTTTGTCATGCTTTGCTGTTTCTAAAGAATCTCAACAGGAAAAATGTGTAATGACTTGATCCTTCACAAAAAATGAAAACTACTTATCATTTTGAATCATTTCTAGTTTATACAGCCGCGGCCATGACTTTATTTGATGTACTCTGTGTTATTTCTTTGTTTCTGTTGATCTTTGCATTCTTGTTGGCTCTAGCTGCTATGAGAGCTGGAGTCGAAAGTCTTAAGCCATTTTCCTTTTGGAGCTCGAACCACATTTTTCAATTTCTGATGAGCGCCAAGGAGATTTTGAAAACAAATGGGTGGTAAGTCATATTTCTTGAAAATAAATGATTACTGATGAAACTCTCATTTCAATTTTCTGCAAGGTTTTCTAAACTTGTGACTTCCTTCTTTTGCTTAAAATACTTGAAGTCCTCCTCATGGCACGTTTTGGACATTTCATTTCCTATTTTTAAAGTCATTTACAGGCTCCATAGCCACGACTATCTTGATTTTCTTTAATCTATGTAAAAGACGCTTTGTTCTGAACTCACAATAGGTGAAATATTTCGATTTCATGTGCTCTTAATGGATATACAGCCACGATTTTCTCCTTTCATCTAGGTATTTGTAATCTCATGGACAATTGAGATTTCTGTTCTGAATGTGAGATTTTACTTAGACTTGAAGAACCCTTTCGATTTGTTCTACTGGGTGTTAATATTCCTCACTGTATTTAGACTCTACAGGCTACTCTTGATTATATCTCCATACTCAGAATTCTGAAGCTAGGAGCTTGCTTGAATTCAAAGAAACTATAAAATAAAATCTTTCTTGAAGATTAATTGTCTTGCTTTCCGTATACCCTCTCATCTGAAAGTCAACATGATTATGATGGCCCAAGTTTGATTTTACAACCATGACTGTATTTCCTCTAACTGGATATCCTTCTATTGCGGGTGTATTTTCTCTTTAATCTTCACTACTGTAGCTCTTTTCATGTTTTTCTTTGCTATCTCTCAAGCTCACTTGAAGCAAGATAATGAACATCTTTTGTTCCCCAAATCATGGCTGTATTTTATGATGGAAACACACTCAGCAATATGTGCCAGAGTATAACATTAGCTTGTAATTTTGTTGTCTTGAAGATTTTCCCAAACTGGGATAGACATTATATTTGTAATTTTGACATGTACAAGCTACAACCTCTTCGTCTAGTTATATTGCTCCCATATTACTATACTTAGACTCCATTCATTCCTTTCCAAGGCCCATACCATATCAACCACTACAGGGAGCAAAAATAACTGAAACTATCCTTTGTAATTAGCAAGAAAATGAACATCTCTTTGAGCAATATGTCTTCATTCATGGCATTGGCTGTCCCTCAAATGACTGTTGCTCCTTTATATCTTGATAGATGCATCTCTTTTTCATATATTGAGACTTCTGCCTGATATGAAGCTCTCATTATCATGAATGCTGTTTATAAATGGAATGTTGGAAAGTACGCTTGAATGATATTTTCTATTTGGTGATAGCATAGTCTTCTTGATAGACATTGTCTTCCATGATATCTGGAAAATTACCGATCGAAAATACTATGCCTGCTATCAGTGTTGGACTGCCCTCTTTTCATTTGCTTGAACCATTTATGAGATGAACTTTTTTCATATTCAGTAAAAGGTTATTCCTGCATAAAAATCTATTGCTTCTCATAGTAATTGATGCATGAACTGTAACTTGATCATTGTATTTTTGTTATTATTGAGTTACACGCCTGTATGCAAATCTATCCTGTGCGGTGATATGGTTTATGAAAGCATTCCAATGCTCGAATACTCTATTTCTCCTCAATGCAAAGAGGCTCTATACTTCACTTAAATGTAATGTGAAAAATATAAAGTAGAGCTGAATAGAATATGAAATTGATGAGTGCAACATTGATGCTTTTAATGGCTATTATCAATATTCATGAACTTCGTATGAAACTCGTGAGTATATCCTCCTTGATATGCCGAGCTCAACCCTTGTGGGAGCCCGTTTTAATCCACATATATGAGGAAATGATTACGAACATGATGAACCTGTTCCTGTACATTGAAACAAACATGTTAGCAAAATAAAAGAAACTGAAAGCTTCCTCTCTTCTTTATGTTGTTTTGAATTTTTGTAATCATTTGATGGATGCCTGGTCGATTGAATTCTACATTTCTGTTGGTAGCGTAGGTATATGATAGGATTTGATCCACATTTCTCTAACAACATTTCCCTCAAACTTGCAGGTATGCGGAGCTGGAGCTGAAACTGGAAACAGAGCTGGAGCTGGCGTCACAACTGAAAATATCAACTGTCAACGATTCGTCATTCCAGGAAATGACGAATCACCTTCTACCCTATGCTTTCATTATTTTCAGTTATATAGCATACCATTGCTTATGCACCCTTTATTTGATTGTAAAAATCAAAATGAGTTACTCCCACGGCTTGTGTGGGATTCTTGTTTGTACATCATGAATAAAACAACAAATATTATGCAAACTTATGATATCATTTTTGAAATGTTTTTGCATAATATCATTGAAATTTACACTGTTATGGAACAATGCACAGTATGAGTATCTTAGCAGAATTTTTAAAACAACTTGTGTACCTTGGTTTAAATTTATAATTCAGCTCTACCTTTTTGAGCTGGTGGTGTAAAATAGGTAACAGTTTTAACCAATGTTGGTGGGCCACTTTTCAAAGAACCATGGATGCATCATTTTTATATTTGATTGATGTTATCATGGTTGTCTATCAGGATGATCTTACTACTTTTTTTAAAAAGGGAATAAGATCATTGTTTGCACTTGGAGAAGATCTTTACTAGAGCTTTGAAATATGGAATCTCTTTGAACCCAAAGAAATGCATGTTTGGGGTAATGAAAGGGAAGTTGTTGGGCTATATAGTCCCCAAGGAAGGTGTAAGGATTGACCCTAAAAGAGTAGTTGTGATCTCCCACAACCATATTGCTAAAGGTATACAATCATTCTTTGGTGAGATCAACTTTGTCAAAAGGTTTAAAAAAAAAAATCCATATCAAAGGTTAAAAAGGGGGAAACTATAGCTTGGAATAAGGATCCAACTAAGGCTTTCCAAAGCATTAAATAAGAAATTAAGTAGGTTCTTGTGTTAAAATCACCTAATTTTTCACAACCATTTTAGTTATTTTATTTTGTGGCTTTTGACACAATTGCTGATGTTCTATTGTAAAATAATGATGATGGGTATGAGCAACCAATTTCATTTTTCAGCAAGTCCCTTCAAGTTGTAGAATTGAAATATGATGTTGTTGAGAAGCAATCATATGCACTAGTAAAAGTAGTGAAAATTTTCAAGCCTAACTCAAGGTAGGGGCCACAATTATTGCATATGTTCCAAATGTAGTTGTGAAAGATGTATTCACACAGTAGGAGGTCACTGTAAGGAGATGTAGGTGGATTAATATGATCTAGAAATTCAACATTGATATTCATATCATTAAATTTTTTAGAGGACTAAGTTTGACTCAATTCATGATTCAATCAAATTTAGAGATTTCTCAAGTAAATTCCTTGGAAGGAGAAGTTCCTTCGAAAGGATGTAGTCTACAAACTTCCCCATGGTACAAAGATGTAATATTGTACCTGCAACATAAGACGTTTTCTAAAAATTTAATTGAAAATAAAAAAAGGACGTTGAAACTTCAAGCAATCATATATGTCATTACCAATGGTGATTTGTACTAGAAGAACAAGGATGGTGTTCTCTTAAGGTGTTTCAATGAGAAATAATATGCTAAGGTTTTTTTGGAGATGCATAATGTAAATTGTAGTGAGCATTTCATAATAAAGACAAGAACCCAAAAAATACTTAGAGCAGAATATTAGTGACCTAAACTATTTGTTGATACTTAGAAGTTGGTGAGAAAGTGTGATGCATGTCAAAGGTTCTCGATAAGTTAAATAGATTTGGAGCCTTACCTTTAAGACCTGTAGTTGTGGTGGACCCTTTCTAGTAGTGGGAAATTGACTTCATTGGTGAGATCATAGAGAAGTCTAGTGGTGGATTCAAGTAGATCCTTGTAGCCACTGATTATTTCACAAAATGGATTGAAGCTATCCCAAGCAAGAGAAAAACCAACAAGGTGGTTGTGGATTTTGTATTGGATCACATAATTAAAAATTTTGGATTCCCAAGAAATCTTATCACAAAAAATGCAATGTGTTTCAAGTCTAAAGAGTTTGTTGATTTCTGCTCTCAGTATGGGATTAACCTATCATACTCATCTCCCTACCATTCACAAGGGAATGGACAAGAAGATTCCACTAATAAAATTTTGATGGAGATCATAAAGAGAATGATAGAAAAGAATAATAAATCTTGGGATTCAAAATTGATGTTAGCTCTATGGGCTAATAGCCTGATAGGGTTACATTGAAAAAATCTATAGGAAAATCTCCCTATGAGTTGGTGTATTGTATGAATGTTTTAATACCTATAAATAAATTTTTGCTTGTTTAAAAATTTAATCCAAGAAAATGATGAAGATGTTGAAGATGTAATGTATTGTAGTATAAATTAGCTAATAGAGTTGGATGAGTCAAGAAGGCAAGCTCAGGCAGTTTGATGAAACACACATGAATACTAAGAGGGGATGAATCAATATGGATTAAAAATTTACTCATTTTTATCTCAATATAACAATATTATTTCATGCCATAATTATCTATAGCAATATTATTCATGCAAGATGTAGAAATTTGAGAACATGCACATGAGAGACATAATTTTACATGAAAACCCTTATGGGAGAAAACCATGGAAAAATCTTTCTTGCATTAATCATCTTAAGAAAGTTTGTGGGAACCAACCCACTGGAGACTCCAATCTCCACCATTAAGCACCAACTTAGCAAGAGAATTCAATCTATTCAACAAGAGGCTCCAACCTCACGATATCTTCAAGTAGGAGGATCCAACCTTCAAAAGAATATATGATAATTTAATTTGCAATAGCCCTAAGATTTTCCCTAATGCCTTCTCACAAGTCTGCAATATAGTCTTCACAAAGTTGGAAATAATGTCTTCTCAATGTTGGAAATAATGCCTTAAAAAATGTGGCAATAATATTTTCTTCAAGTCTTAAAGTCTTCATAATATTTTCTCAATAGATCACCATGATCTCGCTTATGTCACTTTCCCTACTCTCACAAATTTTCTACTAATATACCTTGTAGATTTGCTTGAATAACCTTTTAATTTTTGAAACAAAGAAAAAAAATTATGTGGTGGATGAAATAATAATAGGGGTTAGGAATAAAAGGGTTCACCACACCTGTATTTCCTTTAATTTCATTAGAAAAGGAGATATCTCTTCCAAGGATATAATTGACTTTCAACCTCAAGGTGAGTTAACTCTATGGAGATGGGGGATCTCTGATTTTCCTTATGATAGAAAATGACTGAAATGATTGAATGCACTTTTGGGAGATGAAAATAAAATACCTAATGAACTTAATTATGTAATGCAAAAATTGAAATACTGAAATAAAGAATAGCACAAATAGAAACAACAAACTACAAGAAGATTTGAGAAGGGAAGACTGATGTGTACTTGGCTCCAAAAGTGATTGCTTGGTGTCCTGCAAGGACATATTTTCCCTAGAGTGAATGGGTCTTTGTACAAGGGTCCAAAATATGATTTCATAGTCCTCTAATTTCATATCTTAGCTCCCAATTCCTTTGGATTCCACTATCAAAAAGTCGGAATTTTTTTTTGTAGGTGAGTTTTTGTGGCTTGACAACTTTGATGACAAGTTTGCAAAATGCACTTTTGATCAATCTTCAGTCTTTCTTCACCTGCAAATCTAGACACACAAAGAGAGGGGAAAATGTTTTCTTTTGGGTGAATAGGGGTTTGCCTTGGTCAAACCCTATTTTTGTAATTAAACCTTAATAATGAAATAATGACAAATGAAAGGAATTTGATGAATCAACAATGCTATGTCACAACTCATCAAACCCTTAATGGTTACCCTTAGAGGATTAAATTCTAACACATCTCTCTAAGGATTGGATCTTGCTTGAATTGGCTTGAATGATTGCTTGATTTGATGCTTTAATTCTTGATTGAATGCTTGAAACCTACATCACAATGTTAGCTCCAAAACATAATATGAACACACATAACTTTGAAATGATGATATAATCTTGATTGCTACTATAGATGGTTGATAAATCTGCTCTTTGATGCTCTTGACAATAATATTTTATCTTGTGAAAGTTACCTCTAGCTTGTTAGATTTGAATTGATAAAATAACTATGTATTTATAGGTGTTTATCTAATTTCTCAAAAATTAGATTCCATAAGATGACATTTGAAACTTGTATTTGAATTATTAAAATGTTGCCAAAAACATATTAAAAATTGGGTCTTGGCACTTAAGGAGGACCCATTCTCCCTTGGGTGAATGGGTCCTGGGACCTAAATTCAAATTACACAATTTCCAAAGTGTTTTAATTACTGATAGCATTTGTTTAATGTCAGTTTCCCTTTCAAAAAATGGAAAAAATAAGGCTTACGAATGCATAATTTAGGCCAATAGAAGCTTAATTAAGTCCAATTAATTAAGGGAATGCAAACATAGTGTGAAAATGTAAAGGAGCACATTTTTCTACACTACAATTTTTTATCTTCATACAAATATATTTCTTGAATTAATTAATTTTAAAACCCTCTCACACCTTCCTTTTATACCTCTCAAAACTCCTCTCCGCCTAAGGGAGGCAACTCTTCAAAAGAGATCAGCCCAAATTTTTAAAAATATATATTTTTTCTTTATTGCCAAAAATTTGGGCGTTCCTCTCTTTGGATGGAGGGGGTCACTCAAAATAAAAAAAAATATATATATTTTTAATTTCTAAAATTACTAAAATTTGGGCACCATACATGGGGAAGGTCGGCCCACAAAAACATAACATTTAATATTGGTTTTATTTCCTCTATGGGTTGGCCACCTTTGACATCAATGATAACAAATTTTCCAACAATCTCCCCCTTTTCCATTAATGGCAATATTGCAACTTAGAGATTATCTTGAAATGCAATAGGATCATACATCTTCTAACTGAATTGCTCCCCTTGACTAATATGATCCCTCTGACTCTACTCCTCCCCCTTTGACATTAATGGCAAAGATCTTTTGGGGTTGAAAGATAAGACAATGAATGGATCCCCCTAAGCATGTGCTTATATTGAAGAATTAGTGATTGGATGAGAGTGAAATTAGTCCCAATTTCCCCCTCAAATACTCAAAAGTCTCTTTCGGTAGCGACTTTGTGAAAATATCCTCAATTTGTTCCTTTGTAGCAACATATTCCAGCTTCACCTATTGATCAACCACTTTCTCTCTTAGAAAATGATACTTGATCAGGATGTGCTTTTTTTGGAATGTATAGGTAGGTTATTTGATATATTAATCACACTTGTATTGTCACAAAGGATGGATATGGGGTGCTCATAATCAAATTTGATGTCCTTCAAAGTTTTCTTCATCCAAAGGACTTGAGTGCAACAAGAGGCTGCTAAAATATTTTCTCCCTCTATTGTGGATAAAGAAACCAACTCCTATTTCTTACTTAACCATGATACTAGATTGGGGCCAAGAAAGAATGCTCCTCCACTTGTGCTTTTTTTGTCATCAATACTGTCAACCCAATCCGCATTCGTGTATGCTGCGAGGGTGAAATATTCACCTCTTGGATACCACAACCAAAAATCCATAGTTCCCTTTAAGTACTTGAATATCTTCACTGCAATGCACGTGTTTCTTTTGGTGTTGCTTGAAATTGTGCCACCAAACCAATTGCTTGCATAATGTCAGGTCTTGTTGTCAAATATAGTAGGATTCTCATCATGGACCTATAAAGAGTTTGATTTGCCTCCAAAAATTCATCATCCTTGCTTAATTTGCATCTTGTGACCATGGGAGCACTCATTGGATTGCAGTCCTCCATCCTAAACTTTTTCAACATTTCTTTAGTGTAATTGGTTTGTGAAATGAATATTCCCTTATCTGATTAGTAAATTTGTAACCTGAGGAAGAAAGAAAACTCACCAAGAATGGACATTTCAAACTCATTTTTCATATTCCTTGCAAACTCTTGGTACATCTTATCATTACTATCTCCAAAAATAATGTCATCCAAATAAACTACAACAATCAACTGATGATTACCTTCAATTTTTATGTATAAATTGCTACTAGTAATACCCTTTTTAAAACCATGTTATTGTAGGTACTTGTCCAACCTTGAATACTAAGCCTTGGGGGCTTGTTTCAGCCCATAAAGTGCCTTCTTTAACCTACACACATAGTCCTCATTCTCTAAAAGAAGAAACCCTTATGGATGTTCAATGTACACTTCTTCCTCCAAGTTTCCATCAAGAAAGGCTGACTTGACATCCATTTGATAGACTTTGAAATTCTTGAAATAGGAAAATGCTAAAAACATCCTTATAGCCTCCATGTGAGTAATAAGAGAAAAAGTTTCTTCAAAATCAATTCCTTCAACTTGAGCATATCCATTGCATACTAATCTTGCCTTATTTATCACAACTTGACCATCTTCATTCAACTTGTTCTTGAATACCCACTTTGTCCCAATCATATTTTTGTCCTTAGGTCTTGGGACAAGTTCCCAAGTTTCATTCTTCTCAATTTGATCCAACTCTTCTTTCACAACCTTTATCCAATGCTTGTCTTCGCTTGCTTCTATAAAATTATTCGGTTCCATTTTAGATAGCAAGCATAAGTTTTCATGTTTAAATTCATTGGCTAATCTCCTCCTTGTTTGAATCTATGTATCTCTATCACCAAGGATTAGATTTTTTGGATGGTTCTTTTGGAAAAATTTGGATGGAGTCTTGGTTGGTGCTCTAGATGGTGTTTTTGGATCTCATTGTTCAACCTCACCATTTTCATCTTCTCCCTCTACTTCTTCTTTAATGTTATCTTCTTGATGATCAACTTCTTATACAATTTCTTTTCGATGCCTTTCTTCATCAACTATCATATTTGCACTTTCAAAAAAAAATTGCAATCTTTTATTATAGCATCTATAGGCTTTGCTTCTAGTGGAATATCCAAGAAATATTCCTTAATCACACTTGAAATCAAACTTTCCCAAGTCTTCATCATCTCGTCTGATATAGCATTTGCTTCTAAATACTTTAATGTACTTCATTGATGTGGGCCTTCCCTTCCAAAGTTCATAGGGTGTTTTTTTATTATGTATCTTAATTTGTGCTTAGTTTAGAACATAGAATATTGTATGCACCACTTCTTTCTAGAAAGTTTCAAAAAGCTTTGACTCATTCAACATTTCTCTTGCCATTCCTTGGACTATCCTATTATTTCTTTCAATAACTCCATTTTGTTGAGAGTCCTTGCAGTTGAATATTGTATTTTTATTCCATGTCATTCATAGAAATATTTAAACTCATTCAAGGTGAATTCTCCTCCTCTATCCAATCTAAGGAACTTGATTCTCAACCCAATTTAATTCTCTACTAGAGCTTTAAATATCTTAAAATTTTCAAGAGCTTTTGATTTTTCCTTTGAAGGTAATCCAAGTCATCCTAGAATAATCATCTATTAACAACATAAAATAGCTCTCACCTTGCAAGATTTTTCTTCTTGTTATCCCACATAAGTTAGTATGAATGAGTTTCAAAGGTCTTGATGTAGAGAACTCCTTTGACTTGAAACTTGAACTTGTTTGCTTTCCACATTGGCACTATTTGTAGATTGCACTAAATGGCTTCACTATCCTTGGCATATCCCTTATAGCTTGCATATGGCTGATCCTCACAAGGTTGTCGAAGTTTAGATGTCCCACCCTTTTTTGCTACAACCAAATCTCATCTTCTTGTGCCATGAAACACTTTTCTCATTTGACTTCAGTAAGAGTATATAGATTGTTCACAATCCTACTAGCATCTGCAACCAACCTTCATGTTATTTTTTTCTAATTTCACAACTTCTTGGATGAAAAATGAGAGTATGTCCTTGATTACACAAATGACTTACACTTAAAAGATTGTGTTTCAATCCTTATACATATAGTACATTGTTGGTCTTTGTCTTTTTGTTGTGGAAACTATATTCATTTTCCTATGAACCTTGTTGTAGCATTGTCCACAAACTTTACAGTGCCTCCATTAATCTCCTTCAACGTGATGAACTCACTTTTATCTCTTGTCATATGTCTTGAGCAACCACTATCAATGTAAAATTGATTTTCTTTGTCTTTTGCATGTAGGGTTGCTTGTACAAGCATATATTTTTCTTTCATATCAACCTCCTTTTCCATTTTTTTGTATATTCCTCTTTCGATTTCTCAGAAACATCCTCCTTCTTGTTTTGTTTTGAAGGTTAAAAAAAATTACTTCTACACAAACACGTCATATTTCCAAAATTGCACTTGTAGCATATGGCATAGTAATCCATTAAAGGGGAAAATAATTATAGTTTCTCTTTAGGAAACCCAAATCTCTCCTTACACGAGCTCTACAATCTTTTTCCCTATGACCAAACTTATTTCAAAAGAAATAATAGCCATAAAAGGAATATTGGAGCATGTTCATTTGCGCTTGCTTTTGAGGGAATGGTCCCTTGAAGTTGTCATTATTTTTTATTAACGAAAAATAGGTTTTGTAGGGTGCTTGAAACCCTAAACACAAAGAGATAGTGGCAGTAAAGATATAACAATAGACTACCCACCCAAAACCAACAAAAAATAAGCTGATTACTAAAACATCAACATACCATCAGCAAAAAGACACAACAAAAACAAAAAATAGAAAAGTACACCAAATGACCATTAGAGAAGTTCTTTAAGCATCTTTGCCGCATCTAGATCCTTTGTTTCTAGCCTATCATGCATCTCCATAATTTCCTCGACATCACGACCATGAACCATTTTTCATTTCTTAGTTTTGCTGCGAGTACACACACTCGACCCAACCTCCAAATCTATGGTATGCATGTCCATAACAACACTGTCCCCCCTTTCCTTAGTCATTTTTTCATCAAACAAACCTCTACCAGTCAATTCCTTAGCCTTCTGGTTGAGGAAGATCATACCCTTAGCTAAGGCATCCAATTTCTCCTTGCTAATGTTGATATTGAAGTTGTCATTGTTGTCCTTGTGAAGAATGTTGATTTTCTAAATAACATTGTTCTCTCTCTTCTTTAAATTGTCATCATTGATGGAGATTTTGAGTATATTCACATAACTTTTGGTATTTTCTTCATTTTCCTTGTTGGCAAATTATGTGGCATTGGAGCATGAACCTTCTTTGATTGTCTTCTTTTTTTCTTCAAAACCAAGGCTCGTCTTAACAAATGATGATCTTTGGGAGTTCATGATATCTTCTAGGATTTCGGTGGTCTTTTCATACTTCATGCTTTGATTTTATTTTTCCAACTCCTTCCTTAAAGAAATGAATTCAAGCTCCAACTTCGTACACTCCAATTCATTTTCCTTCATTTGATCTTACAACTTCAATTCTATTTGCTTCCTCAATTTGAATCTTCAAGTCCATGATCATTTTTTTAGATTCTTCAAGATTTTAAGATGATTTTACTTTACTATCTTCTTGAGGTTGCGATCTTAGTCTTGAATTCCTTCTCTTGAGCTTCTTAATCTTGTTATAGACAAATCCAAGTTCATTCTCAAGATCATGTTTTTCATTATCTTCAATGTGTTCTTATTTCTGTTAAATATCTAAGATACTGAGAGGGGGGGTGAATCAGTATCTTAAATTTTATGAACAAGTACCATCCAATTATTATTATGCATACAAAAAAAAACATAAGTAAAAGCATTAATAAAACATGAAATCACAAAACACATGAACACCAAGATTTTTACATGGAAAACCCAAAATGGGAAAAACCACGGTGAGTGTTAGCTCATAATATAGTATAACCGGTTATAAGATATTACAAAATGGGGTGGCTCACAGCTAGGACTCACTATCCAATTACAAAGGATCACTGCCTACAAAGTTACAATGACAAAATGGCTTACAACGAGAAAATGAACTGATAAAGTACACCTAACAAGTGTTGATTCAGTTCCAGTGAAGCTCAATAAAATGACTTGACACACTTCATCATATTCACTCTTCTTCACATTCACATTCAAAAATCTACAATTTGTTACCCAGTCTTCAAAAACTATCCATTATATATACCTGATATATCCACAAGCATCAATTAGATCGGCCTAATTGGATGCACTTCTTATTCATCAAAAATACCAATTGTTAGCTTTAGGCTTTCACAAAATCTCCCCAAAATACATTTCAAATGCTCAACATGCTACATCATGTTGGCATAGACCTAAGATAGGTCACACATATATTCACAAAATAAAATTGATTCACCATTACATTATTTATCCACTAGGTCAGCCAAGGATAGACCTAATAGCAAAATTGCAATTAGAAAAATAATGTCAATACACCATACGAGCATCCAAATATGTGAGATCTTGAATGTACGTGCTTACAACATCCATAAATCATTTCCAAAAACCACACACAACAATAATCAATAGCAAACAATTGTGGACCAAAATACTGGAGGATGTAAGTATTATACCGGTTCAGATACCGGTCCAGAATACTGGATCAAATCTAGACTTAATCTTGCAGTTGCAACTCATATATCATGGTGACATCAATGAAAACACAAAATAGAAAAATGAGATGTTCTTCTTCATTTTTCCAACAATCTCCCCCTTTGTCATTAATGGAAACATGCGCCAAAATTTAAAAAAAAAACTTGAAAAAACTTCCAAACTCTTATTTACAACACTCTCCCCTTATTACTAGTATTCTCCTTCCACTATCACCTTTTTCTCTCTCCCTTTGACATCAAGGACAAAGGGTGTCCCAAAAATTGAAATATGAAAACAAAGAAAACAAAGAGACATGCATATCGGAGGATGGCGAGCCTTGAATCTCCTTAAGAATACCTTCCCATACCGATTTACCATTCTCCCAACTTTCCTTTGCAGCAATCAACATCATGTTCAGGGATTCCAACTCTACCAGAGTTTCTTCTGCACCATCCGAAGTATCAAGAGTCAGATTTATCTTCTCAATTTTTTTTGTTCCTGTCAATGCCTTGCCAACCAGAGTGTATTCCACTCTTATAATGTCACTTAACTGATCAATTTTTTTGATAATCTATTCCTTCTGCTTCTGCAAAACAAAGAATTTATCTTTATGTGCAGAGATAGCGTTCCAAGTTGATATGTCTCTATCTTTGGATATACTGTAAGTACCAAAGACAATAGTCAACTGGGACTCAATGGAGTCCATAACAATCTTAATGTTTTGGGTGGCATCTGGCCACTTCAAGCAATAAGCAAGAACAACATTTTCTTTTGACTTACAAATCTTCACAGCTTCCAAGTTCTTTTCAACATTTGAGTGTGCAAAGGCACACTTGTCATGCAATGCCAATAGCCTTTTCTCTACCAGCTTCTCCTCAACCTCTTGTTTTGTCTTTTCACCAAGCTCGAAGGTATACTCCTTGAAAGAATCCAACAACAATCTCAAATTTTCTATAGGAGTGAGAGATACGTCAATTGATGTACCAGGTGTGGCCTCTTGCAATTCCTTAAGAGTATCTTCTATGAGTTTTGTTCCTTTCTGATGAATTTCAAGAATCTCCTTCCTTCTAGATGCCTACAATGCATCTCCTAACACCACTTTATGGACTGAAGATGTCTACATACCATTCAATCATAGGAAGTTGTAGAAGCTCCTGAGGAATTATTGGCTGGAATCTAATCTTCTTGGATAGCAGGCCTTTCAGTACATCATTACCGGGGGACGATTCTCCTGGACACTTAGGAGATTTTACAATTTGCTTTTGACTTTCTTCATTTTTCCTAGCAGATTCCTCATTTTTCTTTTCTTCCTCTCCCTTTTCCTTTTCTTCTTCCTTCTTTTCTTCTTTCACTTTCTCTTCTTCCTCTTCTTTCTTTTCTTCATTTTCATTTTCATCTTTATCTTTATCCCTGTTGTCTTCTTCATCATTTCCATCATTTCCATCTTTATTTTGTTCTTCTCCTGGATTATCTTTTTCTCCTTCTTCACTTCCTTTTCCCTCTTTAGTATTGTATTTTTCATCATTGCCTTTTTCACCTTCAGTGCGCTCTGGAGGAGCATCATCATGTTTTTTAGGCTCAACTTCACCTTCATTCTACTTCTCCATTTCCGGAGGCTCATTTTCAACACCTACGTCCAAAGGGATATATACATTGTTCATTTCCATAGAAAAACCAACATCATCTATATCAAGAGGAATATCTTAGCATTTTTAGCAAAAACATCTTCATTAGTCTTAAGCATGCCATATTTCTCTATTGTATCATGGATCACTTTTGTAGTTTCCTTCCTTATCTTCTTTATCTGCTTTTTATCCCTTGTCATCAAAATATTAACCCTTTTCTTCATCTGCAACATATATGCACATATCTTTTTTAGAGTTTCCAAATCATCTCGGGTCAGAGAAGACCCAATCTTATCAAATGTATTTTTCTTGATTTTCTCTTCAATTTCAATGGCCTCTAATCTCCTTTTCATAAGAGCTTCCCACATATTCTCAGGTACATCTTTCTTCACATTGTCCCATTTAACTTCCAAGATGATTACATATTGAATGATAGCTAAAATCAAAAATTTCTTATCCTCTTTTCCAACATTATCATAATATTTTGTTGTAGGCTTCAGCATGTTCTAAAAATGTAACAAAGAATTAAGAGTTTCCTCTAGTTTGAAACGAGGACCAAAATTTACCGGAATGTCCTATCCTTCTTGGTCCAGGGAGGCTTCTTCAGACACCTTAGTCTTCTTCGACTCTGGTTTTGTGTGCACATGAACACCAAATTTCTATTCTTCCTCTTCATTAGAAGATGACACAACATGCACTCTCTTAGAACCAATAGCTTCCTTAGAAGCACCTTCACTAGAGGATAAACTTCCTCTTCTTTTCCTCACCAATTTTGTAGCAGGATTCTCTTCCTCTTCATCTTGATCATCAATGACGCTAAGATTCTTCTCCCTTGTAGCTTTCTCTTTCTTTTCTCTTTTTCCAGGGGCCACCAAAGAGTTTCTTTCCTTTTCCTAGATCTAGTAGTAGGTCTGGAGGAAACTGGGCCTTTACCTTTATCAACAGTATTGGGTTCAATTTTTACTGCAAGAGTTGTAGAGGGTTTAGAAGAAGTCCCGCTGGATCTCCTCAAACCTGATGATTCTCCCTCCAACTCTTCTCCCTTAGCCCTTCCAAGCACAATTTTCTCATCAGTGAATCCAGCTTCTTTAAGCTTCTTTTCCACATTCTTTCTTATTATTGGCTTTTTGTGTTCCAAGTGGACCTCCATAGAATTTTTAGCATAAGTGCCAATTCTTGGTTCATTGGGATACTTCAGAATTTTCAGCAAAATTTGTACATAACCCTCAACTTCATTTTCTGTAATTTCATATCCCAATGGTTGAATCCAAATGGTTCAGGGTTCAACTGCTTCAATCATGCATTCATTAGAGGAAACATGAAATATGATGTCATTGCTATATTTCTCAACAATTTTCCTCAGAATCCTCTCTCTCTCATTCATGTTGCTCTTAAATACAACAAAGAATGTTGTTAGAGCATTTTCTTGAGTCTTCAGATCACCCAAACTATGCATATAATTAAATATTTGATGTGCCACCGGTCTGGATGAGTCCCAAAACAATGCATCATTCTTTCTAGGAAGTCTTCGTGAAATAAAACAACAGACATATAATCAATGAGCCAAATTTAAAAGCTTACTTCCTTTCTTTTGTCGATTTTAAATTCTCAAGCAACTGTTGTTGGAGAAGTTCGCACAAGTCATAGTTTACACCATTGACTACCATGTCAAAACCAGTATAAATAGTTGTGGCCGAAAAAAAGTTCTCTGTTGGTGAAGTAGATTTTGTGAACAATCATTATTGCGGCGAAATTCACAGCTGGATTAGTAATGGAATTTGTTGTTAGAACTCTTTGTCATATGCGGCACTTGTTAGTTCTGTTACCACTTCATTCTTCACGTCTTTCAATACAGGTATCGGTCCTTTATCCTAGAGGCCAGTAACAACCCTAATTGCTTCCTTAGTTATCAAATGAGGTCGGTCAGTCCACATGACTTTATCATTTATTCTATTGAGAACAGGTTTCACATATCTATCATCAACCACGAAACTGAAATCGGGAAAGTAGTTCCATCTGTCTAATCTTTTCACAACAATGTTTGAGTATTCAGGTTTCACAAATAAATTATCTCCAGTGAGCTCATTCTTCCAAATCTTGATCAATTTACTGTGATTGAACTCCTCAGTCTTTACTCGAATGTACATTCTTGTGTCCTTGGTCAACATAACCTCATGAGGGATT
The DNA here is from genome assembly GCA_007258455.2 of Sequoia sempervirens. Lineage (NCBI taxonomy): Eukaryota > Viridiplantae > Streptophyta > Pinopsida > Cupressales > Cupressaceae > Sequoia > Sequoia sempervirens. The sequence continues at coordinate 148,987 of VDFB02310158.1, read as the reverse complement.
GATGAGAAGGCACCCATAGGGTAGTCTTCGAACACCTTCAAGGAATATTTCCTATATGATGGTCTAGGTCTTTCCGACACTTTAACAAGTACAGGGGTTTCCATTCTTCACAATTTCAAACTCAAACAATTCAAGAAGATGATTCACACAAACCCACAACTACATAGAAAAGTAAAATACCTCTTTCTTCACAATGAACCAGAACTAGGGTTTGCACGACTTGAACTCCAAATCACCTCAAGAACACTCCAAAAATATCTTCAATTTCTTCAAATGCACGAGTGATTAGAATTCCTTACACATTTTCTTTATAAAACAATGATCTGCCCTAATTCGCATTAAATGTGGCAGATTTAAAAAAGCTGCTAAAAAATCTTCTTCACTGCTCAGAAAAACCCTAATTTGCTCCACAAAATATCATGCCTTCATATTTTCTTCCGGTTCCACTTCCATAACCTCTGACTAATAATTTCTTACAACATATCTTCGTGCCAAAGACTAACACGCCAAACTTCAAGGGGGTTCAAGTAATTTTTTGTAAAAGCTCCCTCTAAGACCCTACTAGGTCTAATTCCCAGAGGAATTGTTTGTACCGGATGAGGGAACAGACACATTTGTCATCTCAGTCTCTTTTTTCTTTCTCCAAATCTTATTCATTTCTTTCTTAATCTCATCTTTGTCAACCTTCTTCACAGTTTCATTCTTTTCTACTAGATTGGTTTGCTTACCCTTTTTGCTTCTGCAAACTCTTGAGATATGTCCTAGTTTGTTGCAATTGTAGCAACCAATATTTCTCTGATTAGTTTGACTTCCACTGATTCTTGTTCTGCATTGATTAGCTTTATGTACATGCTTGTTGCAAGTATAATAGTAGCCATTAAAGAATTGATTTACTCTTCCTCCATTAAACTGATTCATCATTTGGATTATGCATTCACTAGCCCTATGTCCAATTCTTCTGCATGCAAAACATTGACTAGAGAAGGGACTAGGAAAATAATTCATCCTACTCCTACATTTTGTTGCCCTTTGACTAAATTTTTTACATGAAAAAAAAATACCATTGAAGGATGGATACCTTTTTGCATTAGGTTGTCTCATAGGTGGTCTCTTAGCAAAGTTCTTTGAATTTCCTTTCTGCTTTCCTTTATTCTGAGTCTTCTGGTTATCCTTAGAGTTTTCACCTCCTTCCATTCCCAAGCCACCTTTGTCATTACTCAGTTTCTGCCTTGAAATCAATTCATCAAGCTTGTCTGAGCTAGATTTAAAGTTATTTTCATAGAATTTCTCTTTCTCCAGATCTACTTTTAGATTCACCACTGCTTGTTCAAGCTTAGTGCACTCATCAAACTTTCTTTGTTTCATTTTGTTAAGAAATTCTTCAATTATTTTCTTCTCTTCTACTTGGACCTTTAAACCGGTAATCTCTTCATTAGCCTGCTTCAACTAATCAGTTACTTCCCTATGCCTTTCTTTGAACTTCTTCAATTGCTCTTTTAATTTCTAGACACATTCATTTTCATCCTCAAGATTTTCTTTCAGATCTTTGTTTTCACTTTCAACTTTTTCAAGATCCTCAAGTGCAGCCCAAAGCTCTTCTTTATCATTCATTTCTTCCATCTTCAGAATCTCCCTCAAGCTGTTAGGCTTTTTCGGGAGGAACCTAGTTCTAATACCAATTGTTAAATATCCAAGATACTGAGAGGGGGGGGGGTGCTGAATCAATATCTTCTTAAAATTTCTGAACAAGTACCATCCAATTATTTTGATGCATACAACAACAAAGATAAGTAAAAGCATTAACAAAACATGAAATCACAAAACACATGAACACCAAGATTTTTACGTGGAAAACCCAAAATGGGAAAAACCACAGTGAGTGTTAGCTTACAATATAGTATAACCGATTATAAGATATTAAAAAATGGGGTGGCTCACAGCTAGGACTCACTGCCTACAAAGTTACAATGACAAAATGGTTTACAACCAGAAAATGAACTAATAAAGTACACCTAACAAGTGTTGATTCAGTTCTAATGAAGCTCAGTAAACTGACTTGACACACTTCATCATATTTGCTTTTCTTCACATTTGCATTCACAACTCTATCGTCTATTACCCAATCTTCAAAAACTGTCCAATAAATATACCTAATATATTTGCAAGTATCAATTAGGTCGACCTAATTGGATGCACTTATTATTCATCAAAAATACCAACTGTTGGCTTCAGGCTTTCACAAAATCTCCCCAAAAGACATTTGAAACACTCAACACGCTACATCATGTTGGCATAGACCTAAGATAGGTCACACATATATTCGCAAAATACAATTGATTCACCATTACATTATTTATCCATTAGGTCAGCCAAGGATAGACCTAATAGCAAAATTGCAATTAGAAAAATAATGCTGATACACCATACGAGCATCTAAATACGTGAGATCTTGAGTGTACGTGCTTACAACATCCATAAATCATTTCCAGAAACCACATACAACAATAATTAACATAAAACAATTTTGGACCAAAATATCAAAGGATGTAAGCATTATACTGGTTCAGATATTGGTCTAGAATACATGATCAAATTCATACTTAATCTTGCAGTTGCAACTCATATATCATGGTGACATCAATGACAACACAAAACAACAAAATGAGATGTTCTTCATTTTTCCAACAGTTTCAAATCTTTTTCTTCTTTTATTTTATCTTCATCCTCCCTTACTTCAATTTCCATAGAGTATCTCCTCTAGTTCGTTGTTGGAATAACTTTCACTACTTTCTTTAGATGAGCGACTTGTTTCTTGAGTGTAGAGACTCTTTTTATATCTTCGAAAGTTATTCTTTCCTTGCTTTCCTTGTGCACTGTTTTTCTTGTTGTAATGATGTTTCTTTTCTTTCCTTTTGTAAAATTCTTCTTCTTCACTACTTTCACTTTTGTCTTGTGTACATTTAGAAGAAAAATTACCTATTCTACCCCAAATAAAACATTTAAGGGTAGACTTACCTTTGTGCTTGTTGGATCCTTTCTTGTTCTTTCTTGCAATGTGTGTTTCTTCATCACTTGAAATTTCACTTGAAGTATATCCTTTTTTATTCATCTTCTTAGATGCTTTAAAAGTGGCTTCTCTTTCTCTATCCTCATCTCATATACCATAAGTATCCCATGCAGATCATCCATCCTCAAAGCGTCTAGATCCTTCATTTCCTTGATAGTGAAAAATTTCACATAAAATCTCATTGAAAGATATCTCAATACTTTTTACACAATTGTTGCTTCTTCAACCTTTTCCAAGTCCATGGATAGTATTGATGATTTCATCCACACACAGTAGGTAGGCGTCGATATCCTCTTCATCCTTCATCTTCAAACATTCAAATTGTCTCTTGTGGGTTTGAAGCTTGGCCTTCTTCACCTTGTCATCTCCTTCGTATATGTTTTTCAGCTTATCCCACATATCTTTAGCAAATTTACGATGCATGACCTTCAAGACTTTGATTTGGCTAATCCACACAAAATTGCATTCTTTTCTTTGGCATTGTTCTCACTTTCTTTCTTTTCAACTTGATCTATTATTAGGGTAGTAGAGTGAGTATATCCAACTCCAATAGATTGCCAAATATTATATCTAAGAGCATTCAAGTAAGTCTCCATCCTTATGCTATAAAATACATAGTTCAATCCATCAAATAGTGGTGCCCTATTTGAGGAAAATCCAAATTCTTTTTTCATGTGTGTTTCCAAGATCAAGTAGTTAGAATAACTCTGAAGGAACCGACTTTGATACCAATTGATGAAGCACAATATTACACACACGAATACTGAGAGGGGGGTGAATCAATATAGATTAAACTTTACTCCTTACCTCAATATAGAAATATTATTTCATGTCATAATTATCCATAGAAATATTAGTCATGCAAGATGTAGAAATTTGAGAACATGCACAAGAGAGACACACAATTTTACATGGAAACACTTAGGAGAAAACCACGACAATTTTTTTCTTGCATTAATCTTCTTTCAAAAGTTTGTAGGCACCAACCCATTGGAGACTCCAATCTCCACCACTGAGCACCAACTCAACAAGAGACTTCAATATCTTCAACAAGAGGCTCCAACCTCACAATATCCTCAAGTAGGAGGCTCCAACCTCCACAAGAATAATATGATAATTCAATTTGCAACATCCCTCAGATTTGCCCTAATGCCTTCTCACAAGTCTGGAATATAGTCTTCACAAATTCGACAATAATGTCTTCTCAAAATTGGAAATAATGTATTCATGAATTTGAAAATAATGTTCTCTTCAAGTCTACAATAAATTCTTCATAAGGTCTACTCAATATATCACCATGATCTCACTTATGTCACTTTCTCTCCTCTCACAAATTTGCTACTATAAATCTGCTCAAATATACCTTTTAGATCTACTTGAATAACATTTTATTTATGATCTTCATACAAAGATATTTCTTTAATTAATTGGTTTCAAAACCCTTTCACACCTTTCTTTTACACCTCTCAAACTTCCTCTTCACTCAAGGGAGGCAACTCTTCAAAAGAGGTCGGCCCAATTTTTTTTTTAAAAAAAATATATATATTTTTCTTTATTGCCCAAAATTTGGGCGCTCCTCTCTAGGTAGGGTTGGCCCAAAATAAAATAAAATAAATTTATTTTTAATTTCTAAGCTTACTAGAATTTGAGCGACATACATGGGGAAGGTCAACCTACAAAAACATAACATTTAATATTGTTTTTTCTTTCCTCTATGGGTTGGCCACCTTTGACATCAATGGCAACAATTTTTCTAACACAGTCAATCTAAGAAAGCAACAACAAATCAAATATTTGTTTGAAAAAAAATCATGTTCCAAGAAATTTGAGATTGGTGATCTAGGGTTGATGTGGAATGCAAGGGATCAAGACAAAGGTAAACATGGAAAATTTGATTCTTTGTGGTTGGGGCCTTATGTTGTAATTAACACTCATAGGGAAAAATCTTATTTTCTAGAGAATATGCATGGAGAATTTCAAGAGTTTCTAGTGCATGGACAATTCCTAAAGCATTAATTCTCTTGAGCTTTGCTCACTTTTTCATGCACATTAGTTTAGGCTTTTCCTTTGTTTGGTCTTGTGCATATGTGATTGCTTGTAGTTCATAGTGAAGTTTTTTTCCTTTTTAGTTTGGTGTGTATGTGTTTGCGTGGTCTACGTCCTAGAATTTTCTAAATCCTCACCATGCTTCGCTGAAGCATGCATCCCTAAAAAAAGGCCACTGTTAGGTCTTGCAGATTCTCATACCCCCATTCTGACCTAAGTACATAAATTTGAAAAGTCAAAAATTTGTATAAATGTGTGTTGGGACTCAAATATGTTGCATTAAATTTTGTTTAAGTTCCTCCATTTTGAGCCTTTATTAACCCACTTGTTAATAAACGATATAAGATATCTAATTTGGTTGTCTTTTGCCAAATTTCTTAGTACATTTTGGTAGAGAAAAAATTAGGCCCAGACACTTTTTAAAGTTTTGCAAAATTCACTAAGGGGTGAAAGTTATGCCTTTGTGGGTTTTCTCCTTCCATCTGGCACAAGTGCATTTCATATGCCTTTCCCTGCATGGTGCGGTTCCATTAGATTTTCTTGCAAAAGGTAGGAAGCATGAGAAATAGTTAAGTGTCAACCTTGTGGGAATCCAATGTGCTACTAAACCTTCCCTTTGGCTTGCTTTTTGTTTGATTCACTTAGATTTTTCCACTTTGTGAGAAAAATGTACCCATCCAAATTTGCAAGCATTTATATGTGAACCATCTTAATTCCGATTTCCAATGAGATTTCCACATTTCCACTTGTCAATAGATTCCTTGTAGATGCAGTTGACTTCAAATAAAAATTGACTATAGTAATGTATTTGTGGCAGATGGGGTCCATCTTCTCACATCTGTCCTTGATGATGTCATCTTCCTTTTGTGGCATTTTTTTGCATGGTGCGCTTGGAGGCCAAACTTTTGCAAAGGGTAAGTGAATTGTTTCATTACTAATTGGTGTAGTTTAGTTGAAGGTCTCCAACTTGCATGGGCTAGATAGAGCTTCAAGATCCGCATTGACTTGTTGAAGGCTGATAAAGCTAAAGGAAGGGTTTGTGGGTAAGTCTGTGAACTAGATGCTTATCCAAAAGGTGAAGGTCACTTACCAATAGAGTTTCTGCAAGAACCTAATGGGTGTCAACTTCCTACTAGTGCCAAATAGAAGTAGATATTTTGCATAAATGATTTTATAAGGATATCAATAACATTCTAATATATCTTCCAAGAGTCTAAATCTTCGCAACATCCACTTCACCCCAAAATCCCTATAATGCTTGAGTGACCCCAAAATTTTTGCAATGATGCCAAAGGGTCATGTATCTCCGCAATTCTTCTAAAGTGTTTTTTTTCCATCGATAAGCATCAACAACAATCCAAAACTGCAATTTGAAGCATGCAACACATGTTTTCATGACATAGCTGGTAAATTACGCTTGTATAAGAGGATTGACAACAAATAACTCCAAGTTTCACTACATATTTGAACTATAGCATTTTGTAATGACAAAGAATTCCCATTCTGCATACCTAGAATTGTTTGTTAGGCTTCCAAATGACTTCTCTTCACAATAACACAAGTTTTCATCTTCTTATCATTAAAAGGGGATCCAATGCCATTTTGGGGGGTTTTTAAAAAAAATTATGAGGAATTTGAGAAGACTTTGGGCAATGATTTGATTGCTTCTATCTCATTTCTTTAGGTACATAGTCAATGACTGCAATTTTTGTAATAACACTATATAATTTGATTTGAAACATATATGAATACATGCTTTCAATGTGTGTCATCTCCAGTGTCTGATACAATAGTTTTTTGGATAAAATAATCAAAGATTGTAAATTCCAACAATGCACATTTGTTGCATCTATATTATTCATGGTCAGTCTTTTCTCAAGGAGCATTATAATTTATTTCATTGAAAATAATAAAACTATTGTTGTCACAAATGGATTTTGAAGTAGGATCCATTGTTAGCCTTTTGCAAGTCAAATTATTACAAGGTAATAATTCTTCAATGATCATTGAAGTATTTTGGTGTTATGAAATGAATATGCATATTGTATTGACTCTGTTATTCTGAGTAGGCACCGACCAGTCCAATTTCTCCCATAGCCTTATAATTGATCTTGAAATGATAAATCTTAAATCAACAATTTTATATTTTTGTATTTTTTGAAATCCTTGCATTTGAAACAAATTTATCACAAGGAGATTACATGTTTTAAGATTTAATTTATAAATTTACTTGTCATAATGAGAGTTAATTTACTAAGCGTTAAGTCATAGATCTGTAACATATTCACACCCAGTATCATAAAGGGAAACCCACCTAGATTCTGCAAAGCTTAGAGTGTAGAGGAAAATACAATTGAAAGTGTTTCATTTTCGTTGGCCTAAATTCCAAAATTTTTGAGTGTAAGATTAGGTAAATCTTTAGGAGTTACTAGAATACACGTTGGGGAACCAATTATTACCTTGGAATAACAATATCTTTATTCAAATCTTATAGGTAGTTGTAGTTCCCTCTAGTTGTTTTCCTTTATTAATTACCATGAGGTTCCTTTGCCAAAAGTTCCCTAGATTAAAGTATTAAGACCTTTTAGGAAATACATGAGAGGGCATTTCTAACATTATCAAGAATATAACTATATATCCTAGTTTTAATTGCTAGATTTGAAAGCCAAAATTTCACCTCAACAACAAGCATTTTGAAGTGTTGGTGAAATTTTAATGGCTATTTCCAAATGATATGGTTTATGTATTAATGTTGAAGCATTGAATGACTTGTGAGAACATTGTAAATGGCGTGTGGACATGCCTTCTTGTTAATACAAACCTCAACGGTGTTACTATCTAATTTCTCCAAAGGTGTCATTAGAAACTCTTAATCACCATTATTGTTTACAATCTCTAGGGCTAGCGGGGCCAAATGGAGGTAGAAATGATATTATCATAATTGTTCTAATTTCTAAACATATTGTAGATGGATTTCTTAGATGCTCTTAATTCTAAAGATTGGGCTACTTTGCATCAAGACAAGTCTCCTTTGCTACCTCTAGGTGTTTTCCACCCTAAAAACTAAAAGAAGATTGTTGTCCCTGATTTTTGAAATGCAAAACTCAGAGATAACCCATTAAAATTTTGACATTTTTAGGCCTCAAGGCACGTTTTACGAGGTGCAGAGGTTGAAATTTTTTAGTTTTAGATCCATGGTCCCCTTGGACATCCTTTTTCATTCACTCCTGATTGTTTTCATGAGTTTTGAGTCATTTTCCTTATGTTTTTGGTCAATTCCCGGTTTTTGGGGCATCACTGCAAGTAGGGGATTTGGTTTCTTATTGCAAATCAGTAATAGGAACTTTTTACCTCTATTGCAAGTGATAATGTTTTTAATTTTTCATTTTAAGTCAGTTGTAGGAACTTTTTGTGTAACTTACAGTTGTAGGAACTTTTAGTTCACTTTACAAGTTATTTTTTTATAAAAAAATGTCACTTGCAATATGTTCTTAAAAGTCCAATTTCACTTAAGTTCACTTGTAATGAGCCCCAAAAGGTTCGATTTGAGTTATTTGTCATAAAGTGAACTTGTTTTTGACTTCAAAAAGCTCAATTTGAGTCTTTTAATGAAAATAAGCTTGCAATGAGTCTTTAAAAGTCCAATTTTGCAAGGAGGTCGATTTGTTTACTTGCTCTGAGTCATGAAAAACCCAACGCCATTGATGGAGAAGGTTGTTTTTGTTTGAGTTTGCTTCTTCTCCTATTTTCATGGTGGTTTCATAAATGTTTGGTTGTAATAGAAGACTCCTAGCTGTGCTAAATCAAGTAATCTTCTTTGGCTAAGTTTGTGCAAGTCGCCTAGGGTTTTCCTTCATCATTTTGGCTTGCAAACTCTTGTTGCAAATATGTTTCTTTTTAGTTAAGTTGTTTCTCTTCATTTTAATGTCTTTGTCTTATGAATCTCTTGTTATTTATGACACCATTGTGTGTATTTGAGTTTGCATTTGATAGAAATGCTCTTTGGATGAAAAACGTCATTTGCTGAAAACGTTTTTCTTCATATGCAAAATACATTTTGCATTGTTTTTCACCGCATTCACATTTCTCCACAATTTCAAACGCCTTTCATTCCATCTCATTCACATTTACATTTCTCCACAATCTCATTACCATTTTCTGGAAAAGAAAAGAAAGAAAAAATGATGCCCCTTGGCTGAAAATTGAGATTTTATAAACCAACTGCAAGTAGGAAATTTTGGTTGTAACTGCAAGTACAAGTTCAGAAAATAAACTTGCAATGACTTCTTATTTTTCCTACCTTGCACTTTTTCACTTGCAATATGTTCCAAAAATCCCGATTACACACTTTATTTGCAGTCAGCCTTCCAAAACCCAAAATTGAGCTTTGGCCTCACTTTTGTAGCCCCTTTGTCTCATTCTCGTTAATCCGTTTGCACACATGACCCACCAAATCAATAATACAAGGCATGGGCCTTATTTTTCAAAAAAATTCCAAGGTTGGAGAATGATACAAAGAAAGAACAACAACATGACGAAGCCACAAGGAGTTGAATAAGTGATATGATTGAGCATAGAATGCTTTTAGGACAAAGATGGAAGAATGTTTTCCAAACAACAGCATGAAGATCCAATCAAGGATGATGTAGTTCGAGTCATGTCTTGGACACTTAGAATAATTTCAATTATGTAATTTAGTTTTGACAAATTCCATATAAAATGGAAAAATGTAATTGCATGTGATCATATCACTTGCAAAGTTGTAACTTGTAATTGCACGTAGTAATATTACAAGTCAAATTACAATAGGACTTTTGACTTGTAATATTGAATAAGTCAACTACAGTAAGTTAGTGGTTGAGAGAATTTCTCAAGTTTGTTGGGATCCTCCCACCTTTTTCTCAAGGCTTCTCTCCTATAAATACTTGAGGGGGTCTATTGTAATTTTTATCTTTTTGCAATGCAACAAAACTCTGCTAGTTTGTATGTGCACTTTAAGACTTTTAGCTTAGATGTAAATCATATTACAGTCAATTAAAAGAGGCAAATTGCTTTCAAAATTTGTGTTGATTCAAGGTGTTACATGACGACATTTTCTACATATTGATTGTGAGTTTTGTGGTGTTATACAAGAGGGATTCGAGCTCAATTTTGCAGAGTTTGAGCTGCTTATTGTGTTTGGAGTTTTAGATTGGTTTTCATATTTGATACTGCAGACTTTGAGCTGTTTGTCACGTTTGAAGCTATTGTAGAACGCTCAAGCAAAGGGGGTAACTTGTAGACTTTGTGTTGCTTTTATTTTCTATGTTTGTGCATTAAAAATGCATCATGTAGTTAGATTTTGAGCTGCTACATACTGTACTTGGTTACCAGAAAATCATCTAAAAAGGTTGATAGGAGAGTAAGTTGTCAAAGACTTTGTGCTTTCAATTTCTTTTCCCATCCCGGAGGAGCAACAGAGGACTTTGTGCCTTTATGGAAACTTTGCTTCTTTATTTGTTTACTTCATTAATAATTTATGCTTTCAGCTGTGATTCTTTTCTGAAACAAGAGAAAAGAATAAGTGTCTTTTCTGAAAAAGGAGAACAAGACGGAGTTTCACCCAGATTTAGAATAGATTTATAGTTAGAGTTTATTTCTGAATTTTTAAAATAGAAAGCAAAGGGGCAGCCTTCCCTTTGAAAATAGGAGAGTTTATCTCACACATTGTGGCTGAAACCACAATTTTGCATATCCTCAAGGTATACAAAATTTTCAACCAATAGTTTTTGGCGACTCCGCTAGGGATGTACGATACACATTCGGAAGCCTCACGCTTTCTTTTGAAGTATACCAGTATCCTATTCATTGTAATTTATTTTCTTGTAAGTTTATCAAGCTTTCACCAAGGACATGTAAATGGCTGCTCAAGGTCCTTGGGGAAATGCTTTCAGTCCATTGAGTCTAGCTCTACCCCTACATGCTCTTCCTGAAGGCTCACGGAAGATTTTTCCCAAGTTCTTTGGTGATGGACAACAACATCCTGACAAGCACGTTGCTACTTTCTATAGTGCTTGTGGAGTTCATGGTGTTGAATACGAAGATGTATCTGTAAGGCTATTTTTGGAGACTCTCCAAGGTGTTGCTGTAGATTGGTTTTATCACCTCGTGCCACAGACCATCACAAACTGGGCTATTCTCAAAACAAAGTTTGAAGAGAGGTTCAAGCCTGCAGAAAATGTGCATGCATTGTTAGCACAGTTGACTCAAATTAAAAAGGAGTCACATGAACCCATGCGGGAGTTTGTGGCTAAATTCAACAAGCTGTCTAACAGAATTCCAACTATTGCTCAACCTATTGCTGAAAATTTGAAGGGCTTCTTCATCAATGCTTAGTCGCCTGAGGTGAGTTTGTTGTTGAGAAGGACAGTTCTGAGAGATCTTGCAGCAACACAAACCTTACCTGTTGAGGGTGAAGATGATCTTATCCTTGCAGGTAAGATAAAGATATATCCAAATGAGTCCAAAGAAAACTCTTCTTTGGGATCATGGTCTACCAAGAGAACAGATCCCACGGTGCAAAGGTTAGCTAATGAGTTGCTTTCCCTCAAAAAACAAATAGCTCAAGGTGTATTCTCTTCCCCTTATGAAGAAGACGTTCCAATGAGGCCATACCCAAATATTACTCCTAGTTATATAGCTAGAAATCAGGACAAGCTTCCTTCAACACTAGAAGGGCTTGCTCTTGAGGCACCACCAACAAATGCAGCAGTGGAGGATTCTAATCTTGAACAAAGTGATCTTGCTGGTCTCTTCCAAGAGAAGGAAGCAAACATAGTTGGCGACTCTCAAATCTAGTTTATACAGTTCCAGAAACTGTTGAACAAAAAGAAAAGACCATATCGGATATCATGAAGAATACACAACAAGAGGTTGAAGGCCACCTTTCTAAGGTGTTGATGAAGGAGGATAATCATGTCATGGGATGTGAAAAGATAGTTTATAAAGATAAAAATGAGATTTCTATAGTTTGGTTTGATGAATTGCCCTGTTCTGTGGAGAAAGATGAAGAAAACCTACTCAAAGTAGCATCAACAATAGTTTTAGAACATAAAAATAATTCTATTTTGGAGTTTGGAGAGTTTGATGAAAGTTGTCATGAAGCAAAGTTCAACTCTCCTATTCAAAAGAGCAAAGAAGGTATTGAAGAGGATACATTTTGGGATGGGATGGAATTTTTTTGTTCAAGCTTTGATGCCAAACCAGTATCCCATAAGTTAGAAGACATGAGCAACTTGAGAAAGATAAAAATCAAGAGTCTATTTTCCAAGGTGGAGGTTTTGATATTTTTTCAGGTCCTCAAGAAAGTTCTTCTATGATTGAAATAGAACATGTTATGCATAAGAGATCTACCCCAAAACTTGATGAAGATCATTTCATGAGTACTATAGAAGAATTTTGTTCAAGTCTTGTTGACAACTCTTCTAAATCATAAGTTTGTGAACAACATACTGAGGAATACAATACAGTCATGTTTTCATCTGAATCGCATGAAAGAGATCATTTGGAGCAGCATGAGGTTGTCATGGTTGATGAACCAGTTGTTCAAGCAACGACTAGTAAGAAGAATTTAGGTTTTGTTTGATTAAGGGGATGCCCCATAAGACATCTCACTTGGTTGGAAGCCGATGGGAAATTAGAGGCTCCACTTGTACCTGAACATGGAGATATATTTCAAAAAGAAGCCAAAGAAGCAGTTGTAGCTAAGCAAGAACAATCTGGTTTCAAAATTCCATTTCAGAGCAGCAATACATATGATTCATCTCAAGAGAAAAGTGAATTTGTTCATTTCTTCAAGAGAGTACCACATCAAGTTTTGGTACCATTGCTCACGCTTCATCTGTACAAAGTTGCTTGTGATCATGCAAGGTACTATAAGTTGTTGAAGAAAGGCAACTATTTTGCTAAGCCAGTAAATGGTTTCGTTTGAAAGCATTTCTTTATTGGTTAGTTACATTAGGTAGTTTTCTTTTCAATAAGTGCAGTTGCATAGGTCTATGTCTTGTTTTCTAGTTAGTTGCTTTGTGTCAGTCATGTCATCCTTCCTATCATTTTGTGTCTTTGTCGGTTGACTCCGTAACCCAATGGATACTAAGGCACTTGGAGATTCAAGATTCTACTACCTTCTCTTTCGAAGGCAGTTCCCCAGTCAGAGCCAGTTGTTGTCCCTAATTTTTGACATGCAAAAATCAGAGATAACCCATTAAAATTTTGACATTTTTAGGCCTCAAGGCACATTTTACGAGGTGCAAAGGTTGAAAATTTTCAGTCTTAGATCCATGGTCCCCTTGGACATCCTTTTTCATTCACTTCTGATCGTTTTTATGAATTTTTGAGTCATTTTCCTTATGTTTTTGGTCAATTTCGGGTTTCTGGGGCATCACTACAAGTAGGGGATTTGGTTTCTTATTGCAAGTCAGTAATAGGAACTTTTTACCTCTATTGCAAGTGATAATGTTTTTAATTTTTCATTTTAAGTCAGTTGTAGGAACTTTTAGTTCACTTTACAAGTTATTTAAAAAAAAAAAAGTCACTTGAAATATGTTCTTAAAAGTCCGATTTCACTTAAGTTCACTTGTAATGAGCCCAAAAGGTTCAATTTGAGTTATTTGTCACAAAGTGAACTTGTTTTTGACTTCAAAAATCTCAATTTGAGTCTTTTAATGAAAATAAGCTTGCAATGAGTCTTTAAAAGTCCAATTTTGCAAGGAGGTCGATTTGTTTGCTTGCTCTGAGTCATGAAAAACCTGACGCCATTGATGGAGAAGGTTGTTTGTGTTTGAGTTTGCTTCTTATCCTCTTTTCATGGTGGTTTCATAAATGTTTGGTTGTAATAGAAGACTTCCAGCTATGCTAAATCAAGTAATCTTTTTTGGCTAAGTTTGTGCAAGTCGCCTAGGGTTTTCCTTCATCATTTTGGCTTGCAAACTCTTGTTGTAGATATGTTTCTTTTTAGTTTGGTTGTTTCTCTTCATTTTAATGTCTTTGTTTTATGAATCTCTTGTTATAATTTATGACGCCAATTTGTGTATTTGAGTTTGCATTTGATAGAAATGCTCTTTGGATGAAAAACACGTTTTCCTCTTTCAATGAAAAATGTTATTTGTTGAAAACTTTTTTCTTCATATGCAAAATACGTTTTGCATTGTTTTTCACCGCATTCACATTTCTCCATAATTTCAAATGCCTTTCATTCCATCTCATTCGCATTTACATTTCTCCACAATCTCATTACCATTTTCTGCAAAAAAAAAGAAAGAAAAAATGATGCCCCTTGGCTGAAAATTGGGATTTTATAAACCAACTGCAAGTAGGAAATTCTGGTCGTAACTACAAGTACAAGTTCATAAAATAAACTTGCAATGACTTCTTATTTTTCCTACTTTGCACTTTTTCACTTGCAATATGTTCCAAAAATCCCGATTACACACTTTATTTGCATTCAGCCTTCCAAAACCCGAAATTGAGCTTTGGCCTCACTTTTGTAGCCCCTTTGTCTCATTCTCGTTAATCCGTTTGCACACATGACCCACCAAATCAATAATACAAGGCATGGGCCTTATTTTTCAAACAAATTCCAAGGTTGGAGAATGATACAAAGAAAGAACAACATGACAAAGCCACAAGGAGTTGAATAAGTGATATGATTGAGCATAGAATGCTTTTAGGACAAAGATGGAAGAATGTTTTCCAAACAACAGCATGAAGATCCAATCAAGGATGATGTAGTTCGAGTCATGTCTTGGACACTTAGAATAATTTCAATTATGTAATTTAGTTTTGACAAATTACATATAAAATGGAAAAATGTAATTGCATGTGATCATATCACTTGCAAAGTTGTAACTTGTAATTGCACATAGTAATATTACAAATCAAATTACAATAGGACTTTTGACTTGTAATATTGAATAAGTCAACTACAGTAAGTTAGTGGTTGAGAGAATTTCTCAAGTTTGTTGGGATCCTCCCACTTTTTTCTCAAGGCTTCTCTCCTATAAATACTTGAGGGGGTCTATTGTAATTTTTATCTTTTTGAAATGCAACAAAACTTTGCTAGTTTGTATGTGCACTTTAAGACTTTGAGCTTAGATGTAAATCAGATTACAATCAATTAAAAGAGGCAAATTGCTTTCAAACTTTGTGTTGATTCAAGGTGTTACATGACGACATTTTCTACATATTGATTGTGAGTTTTGTGGTGTTATACAAGAGGGATTCGAGCTGAATTTTGTAGAGTTTTGAGTTGCTTATTGCGTTTGGAGTTTTAGATTGGTTTTCATATTTGATACTGCAGACTTTGAGCTGTTTGTCATGAAGCTATTGTAGAACGCTCAAACAAAGGGGGTAACTTGCAGACTTTGTGCTGCTTTTATTTTCTATGTCTGTGCATTAAAAGTGCATCATGTAGTTAGATTTTGAGTTACACAAAATACCAAAAATAATGTAAAAATTTAAGGCAGAATGTAATCTAGAAGCAAGATGGACTCTTTGCTAGAAATGGTGCACCATTTAACTTTAAACTTTCAAAAATTGGCTTCTCTATGGTTGGAGGACCTCAAACAATTATAACTCCTTGTTGGTCATCGATAAAGTTTGAACTTTGAAGACAAAAAATACGATACTTACACAATTTAATCACTTACATGAAATGAAACATCAACTACTCTTGAAAATTCTAGTCAAAGAACCAATTCAACTCTACCCATAAAATTTAATCATGAAGTATGCCCACCAATTTTAAAACCAGGGAAGGAGCTTGAATCAGTTTGCCATTTCTCATTATTTTTCTTGATCTTTAGTAAAATTAGTCTAAAAGCATATGATTAGTTTTTGCTCTAATTCTCATACCAATTTGTTTCAATATCTTAGCATCCTTTTCTTCAATTTTAAGATTCTCAATTTAAATCTTATTAGTTCCTTTAACTGTATAATCATAAGCTCCTCTATATAATCAAGTGTGGTGATTGCTACAACATGTAAATAAAAAATGATCCGACATTCAAAACGTGTTCAGCTAGTCAAAATTATATCTTGCTTAACTGTGAGTATTTCTATATTTGCAAAGTCCAACAACTATTTACATTTACGACTCAACCTTAGACAATGGATATAACGATACACCGATTAGACAGTCTCAGTAACTATATCAAAGCTTTAACAGAAAAATACAATTCTGAAGAAGGAAATTTGAAACAAATAAATTGTACAAGAAGAAAACAAAAATGCGAAGTTTGGATACAAGTTCAAGGAAATTCAAGAGAAAGGTTACTATGTTAAGGAAAAATATGGGAAAGCAACGGAAAACAACTTAGTACTCTGGGGCTTAATGTATATAAAGTTGAAATAGTATCATTAATTCAGAAAGTTTATAGAATGCATGTTAAATAAAGAAATAATAGAGGCGAGAACATTTCTCTTCCAATGTTGAATGTTTTGTGTGGCTTGGGATGGACTTAATTGGATGAGACGTTCTTGGGCACTGCCGAGGTTTTAATATCTTAACCTTCCTCTGAATTTTTGTAGATAGTTGACAAGAGACATTGAAAGAAGTGACAACGGAAAGTATATCTGTGGGGAAGCTTTTTAAACCACATTGAAACAATTGCTCCCCATAAGTAAATTAGTAAAAAATCATTCAAGTTTGTATTTGAATAATAATGTGTCAAAGATGGCATATTACATAATATTCAAGTGTTTTCAACTGTATAAAAAAATAATAATTTAATAATTTCCCAAGTTCTTAATGTTAATCCCCTATCTACACAAAAATATAGCTATAAATATGATTAACCAATAAGAAAACTCTCCCTTTGATCATGGCCATTCCATCTCCATTGTGACTAACCATCCCATACAGAAACAACCCAGCCAAAGTAGCATGCCTAGCAACAAATAGCATTTTAACATCCATCCCATTAGGTCAACATATGAAGTTTTGTTCACAAAATCTTTATCCATCCCTCATATGAATATGAAATGCACTTGAATGAAAGCGAATATATGTAATCTGTTCTGAACTATACAAGAACACTGCCCAACCCTACTAACTTGAAAAAATTATTCAAGGCATTCCTTTTATGGCATCCCCCTTTAACATTCAAGCAATATGGTGCTGGAAGTAGAAGCCGTGGTGTCAACAGGCGTATTTGTCCGCTTTGTTAACACTATAGAATTATTTTCTCTCCATAACCACAATTCCTTTTCACACTCGTCAAGCTCGTCATCGCCTTTAAACATGGGATGCACATAAGCATTAGCAAGGTACTGTTTAAGGTTCAGTCCTGGTTCTGTTGCTTGCTCCAAAGTGTCCTTCACCATAGCTTCCTGAAACATTTTGAAGATAAACTGCATAAGAAAATAGAAAGTGTTGCAAGAGAAAAATCAATAATGCAAAGAATATTCAATTAGTTGTGCAGGTCTCGTGCGTGTTAAACTTTTACTGATAAACATAAGCAAGGTAACAAAGTTGATTCAAGTCGTGGGTATTCAGTCGCAATAGAGAAAATAGTTCAGATTTTTTAACCAAATTGGGACTATCCTGCATGGAGATATCTTTCAGCCACCCATAATTTCAATAAAAAATCCTATATTTTACTTGTTATAGGTTGTTTTCAATACTCAAGTATCACAAGAAAAGGACAAGAGGCAAAAATGGGAGGAAGAGGTACCTAAATTTTCCTCTACACTAAGTAAATTTTGTCAATGAGTTGGAACTTTGTTGTCCTTAATTGGAAAGTAGAAGCGTCTAAGCTTTTGGTTTTAGTTTTTTCGAAATCAAGTGAGCTGTTGGTGCATGGAACCCTTCACTTATAGTTCTTACCAAGTGTCATCTCTTGTTATGATTAATACTCTTCACATTCTAGAGGAATCTAATTTCTATGCTAAGTTTTGACGAGTTGTATGTGAAAACATTCTTGATGATAGTCGTGGTAGTTGAATTTTCACTCTAATCATTGTAATAAATTAATAATAGATATTTATGCTCCAACTCCTAGGTTTTTGTTAGTGTACATCTTGAAATTTTGGAAGCAGAGGTGTCTTTCCAAAATTGTTTTGTATGTTTAGGTGAAATTTAATCTCGGTGTTAGATAGATCCCATTTGGGGAAGTAGAAGATTGAATCACTTCATGACAATTTTGGTGTGTTTAATGATGTTTGTCACTCAAGGAGTTTCAAATGGATGGCCCTCATCTTTTCACTTGGACATATAAAAGTTCAGTCAGTCAACATTGATCGGGAAGACAAGGATTATAGATTGGTTTACTTGTTATGTGTCATGTCCCCGATTTGGAGGCAGAGTAATTTAATTAAATTAATTAATTAAGTTGTCCAAATATTGATATTTCATAAGGATGACTAATTGATTATTTTAATTAAATTAAAGTGGAGTATTAAATTAATTATTTAGTAAAGTTATCTTAATAAAATAATATCTCAAAGGTAACTTTATTATAACTAATTTAATAAAGTGATTATAATAAAATAATATATCAAAAAGTCACTTAAATAATAAAATAATAAAATATTCTAGAAGCTTCTTAGAGATGGGTTAGAAAAAGTATACAAGAAGCTCATTGCTAGTCATTCAAGCACACTTGGATATTTCTATTTCATACATACCTGCATGGTAGAAGAGAGCTTGAATGCTTTAATTGCCTGAGGGTTTGAAGACTCTAAGGTACCAATTTCGGTTGTGAAATATCAACCCTAGATGGGTTAGAAAAAGTATATAAGAAGCTCATTGCTAGTCATTCAAACACACTTGGATATTCCTATTTCATACATACTTGCGTGGTAGAAGAGAGCTTGAATGCTTTCATTGCCTACGGGTTTGAAGACTCTAAGGTACCAATTTCGGTTGTGAAATATCAACCCTAGTTGGATAGTGGAGGGAGATACTTCAGTTTTTCTCATTGTGGATAATTGCAGCCATTGAAGGGTTCGATTTGCATATACACATCTTCAGATTTTCACTTGCTTGGTCACATACATGCAGTGATTTCATAAGGAAACTTGAGCTCTTTCTTTTGGGGGGTTTGGTGAACATTTTTGAAGAGTTGGGGAGTTACTTAGAGGTCTGTAATTTTGCTTCAGTCTGCAGACCAGCCATGGAAGGATTGACATTTTCAATCATTGCTCTTCACTAGGAAGTCGGAATTTTATGGGCATTGGAGGAATTGTTTTCTTTGGAGCTGGCAATCATTTCAAGGATAGTTTGAACTTTGAAGGAGATATACTGCTGCATTTATTTATTGTTGAAGTTGCAGAACTAGGGCAGGGGCGACTCTCTTAGAGAAGGTCGATTCTACACAAAGAAGGCTCAATAAATGCTGATAAAATTCATTGGTTGCTGCCATCCAATCTGCAGTTCGTTCCAGCCTTCTATTCTAGGTTTCCATCACTGTATCTTCATATATTAGCATTGTAAAGTCTGAGTACAAGTCAAAATAATTGTTGCAGCCTATAAGGCAATTGTATGGGCACATTTATATTACAAAATGAGTCATTATCTTAAGCTTTGTAATCAGATTTTGTAATCAGTCATTTCATATCAGCAAACCCTCATTTTCAGTATTGAATAAAGTTGTAGTTTGCATGCCAATTATTTGACAAAATTGTCTCACAGCTGTAGTTGTCATTCTACAGTCACTTGAGTCTTGTAGTTGCATACCCACTGTTTGCATTAATGCCACATTGCTGTAGCTTTCCTTTTGCATGAGTAGTTTGCATACTACATGTTAGACAAATTACCTACAGGTGTAGTTATCATTTTCAGTCATAATGGAGAATCTGAGTATGCATGACAAGTGTTTGTCATAATGCATTTAGCTGTAAGATTGCATTCTCTTCAATTTCAGTCATTTAAATTATCTCTTTCAAGTCATATCAGCATTATTAAACATCAATTAAAGATCAAAACTTCAGAAACAAGTTGCAAACAGCAAGTACAGATTTTGTTTGCCTAGTGTTTGACAATATTCCTTGAGCATCAAATCAGCAAGTTAAGGCCAAATTCTCAAGGGATATTACATTATGCATCTTTTTTTTATTTGCATATCCAAGGGTTTGTGGTGTAACAATGCTTGAGAATGTTTGCAAAAAAATGATTCAAGTTCAATTTGTGAATCGGTATAAGACAATTTTTACTTTTTTCAAAAACTTAACAACCATAGCAATATCAATCACTCAAGATCTAACAATTATGCAACACAAAAACACAAGATTTACGTGGAAACCTTTTCGGGAAAAAACCACAGAAAAATATTGCTTATATTCAACTTTTCTTACAAACTTCGTAGGCACCAACCCATTGGAGACACCAATCCCCACCACTAAGCACCAACCCAGCAAGAGACACCAATCTCTTCTAATGAGAGGCACCAACCTCCCAATCTCCTCAATTATGAGGCGCCGACCTCCAAATGAATATTATGTGTATTGCTGCTTCAATATGCTTGACAAATCTGCCTTAATACCTTCACAAAAATCTGCTATACTTCTGCTCTCAAATCTCTCTTGGATCTCCTATAATTCTGCTATAATCTTCCTCTTAGATCTGCCATAATTCTTCTTCTTAGATCCTCTATAATTCTTCTCCGATCTGCTCCTCAATCTAGTTTGAATAGGAAAGATATTCAATAATTGCTTTCCTTGACACCTCTAAAACTCATCTTTATATCTTCTCGGGGGTGATTTCATGAAGAGACATATTTTTCCAAGAGAGGGCAACCTTTCATTTATATGCACCCTTTCAAACCCAATTTGGGCGCTCCAATAGAGGTCAGCCTCTATAAATAAAATATATTTATTTTGAATTTTTAATTCCTAAAATAAGGGCGCCACACTTGAAGGGGGGCAGTCCAATATAATTAATTAAATTTAATTTTTTAAGACATTGCCAAGGAGGGCGTGACATTGGAGAAGTCATCCCAAACAAAAAAGAATTTATTTATTTTATTTCCAAACTTAAAAAGGGTGCCAAGAATGATGAGCTGACCAGCATTTAGATGAATTTAATTGTTGCCTTGTGAGGATAAATCTGCCTTCAAACGATTGCAACGACAGTATTGAATTTTCCATCATACACCTTTGACATCAATGACAAAAATTCTGACAATCTCCCCCTTGTCATTGATGGCAACCCTATAAAAAAATAATCTGTGAGTGCAATAGGAATAGACTTCTCCTCCTAACTGAAATACTCCCCCTTACTCTACTCCTCCCCTTTGACATCAATGGAAAAGGCTTTCTGGAGCTAAAAGATGAGGCAATGAATAGCTACCCCTAAAAATATTCTTCTTCTCGAGAAGTTAGTGACTGGATGAGAGTGACATCACTCCCAACTTCTGCCTGAGGTACTCAAAAGTCTCTTTAGGAAGGGGCTTTGTGAAAATTTCTGCAATCTATTCTTGTGTATCAATACTCCAACTTTACCTGTTGATTGGCCACTTGTTCTCTTAAAAAATGATATTTAATTAGAATGTGCTTTGTTCTTGAGTGCATAAAGGGATTCTTTGAGATGTTAATCGCACTAGAATGGATCTCTCCTTTTCTTGCTCTTGCTTCTTCCAAACTCTTGTAGATTCCTCCTTTTGCTTGTCATGAATATCCTCCTTGTTTTGTCTAGGAGGTTTTGAAAAAAATACTTCTATAGAAACGAGCGATATGACCAAAATTGTTGCACTTGTAGCACATAATGTTGTAGTCCATTAGAGGAGCAAACGAATTGTAGTTCTTCTTTAAGAAACCAAAATCATTCCTTGCACAAACTCTACAATCCACTGCTTTATGACCAAATTGATTACATGAAAAGCAATAACCATAAAATGAATTTTGGAACCTGGTCTTATGCACTTGCCTCGAAGGAAAGAACTTTCTAAATTTTTCCTTGCCACCTTTTGGAGGAGTTCTTGAATTTTGTGTTACATGGTTCTCCTTCTTCTTGCTGATAGGACTTTTGAGAGCATCTACAAATTTTTTTGTCTTTCCTCTGCCTTCTTTGGAGGTTCTTTGCGATCTTCTTTATTAGGCATCAAATTCTCTTCAAAGCGAAGACCAATCTTGATTAATGGTGACCTTTGGGCATTGATAATGTCCTCCAATATTTTGGTGCTCTTTTCAAAATTCATGCTTCTATTCAATCGATCATTAGTCTTTTCCAATTCCTTAAGGAAACAATTTCACGCTCAAGTTTCTCACAATCCTCTTTCTTCGTCTTGAGCTAATTTCTTACCACGTCTCCTATCCTCCTTGCTTCTTCAATTTGAATTTTCAAATTGATGATCATTTTATCCGATTCTTCAAGACTTTGTGATATTTTTGCCTTAGAATCGCATTCTTCTTGAAGCTGTAGTTTTTTCTTTGAATTCTCTTTCTAAGACTCTTTGTCTCATCTAGGGCACAAATGAGTTCTTCCTCCAATCTACTTCAGCATCCTCTGTAATAACCCACCCCTTTTGATAGATGTACCATTTTATCAAACTCAACTTGTTATATTGCATTGGTTATAAGAAACTCCAAAATGAAATGCATGTAATAAACTGAAAACCAATTTTTGAACTTCATTCCTCTACATTTGATTGAATATAACTTGGTATGAGCAGATATGAATCTCAGATTTATATAGAAGTTCAGAGTGTAATGATATTGAACATACATGAAGAATATTTGCACTCAGAAATAAATAGTAATAATAAGAGGTCTTCAGTCTATATTAACTAGGTGGCTTCTACAACAATACTTCATCAATCTGAGAAGAGACATTACATTCCTTTCCAATATAGTTGATCGTCATTACAATGTTAGCTAGTCAATATGGATCAACAACTTGGCACTCTAACTGAGCATAGAATGAGCAGATTAACAAATTAATGTCACCCAAAAACATATAGCAGCAACAAAAATTTTACAACCTTATTACAGTCTGATAGACAACAACATATATGCTGGCAGATATGAATCCCAAATCTGGTATATGGTGCGTCTGAGTGTAAAAGCACTGGAAAAGCTCATGCCTGGAACTGATAATGGTTGCAGCAGATAAGAAGGTTAAGAGACACCTTGAAATCTCCACCGGAGCCTCAACGAGGGGGGCCGGGGGGGTTCATGCCAGATAACAATAGCAAAATTTCACCCTGAGTCTCAGGTCACCTTCCAAAGCTCATATCCCCTTTAGGAACCTCACGTGGATGGCAATAACTGAATATTGGAGGGTTTAGTAATCATGATCTTAGTGTTTCTCAAACTTGGGACTACTCACAGATCTGGTAATAAGCAACAAGTCTGAAAATGGTTGAGAACCTTGCAAACTTCCCACGTCTAGTAACTTCCACCTCAAACGACCCTCATCCAGGTAGCACACGCCTCCAAACACCCCATAAGAATGCTACATATGATAAATTATACCCAGACTGATGTGTTTGGGCTTGAAATACTCACACCAGTCCTTGACTTGCTCGTTTTCCTTGCTATAGAGTCCCCCACATTTGGAAAATGGAAGGAATGGAAGCTTAAACAACCAGCGACCTCTTCCCAAGTGACCACGACCCAGAAATCTCCATGAATTTTCCTTGTTTCTTGACATCTAGGGTTTTGCTGGTCACAACCCTCTTGTAAACTCACCCAGTAGATAAGCACAATAAACAAACTTATTTTAATGTAGATTAGGCAATTTGAGATGAGCTCTAGAGGGTGTTCGCCTAGGTCAAACTCAAGATGATGCACTACTAAAATGGGACGACCCAATAAATTGTGCGAAAACCCACACAAGTGCAAAGAGTGAATGGCCATTGAAAAAGATAACTCCCTGAATGGTGTCCCAACTAGCTTTTTCTCATGCCCTCGAAATTGAATCAAAATCACATCCATAACCTGTAATCCATCACTAATCTTCAACTGAAAACCAAACTCAAAATGCAATTATCGCCCAAGTAGAAGACTTGAATGATCTCCAAAAACTAGCTAGGGTGGTATCGTTTCACCATTGGAACCGATCTTCGAAAGGGATTCTGTCCTTCCAAAGGCTAAGATGAACCCAGTTCATGGGTTTCAAAAAGAGAAAAAGAATAATCCAACATAACCAAATGAGCTTTCAAAACCTCCTTTTATACTTTTCCCACCAAACTCTTCGGAGGCTTCTAATTTAAAATTCATTTCTAATCAAAATACCCTTTTAACTCCAAAAATGACCTTTTCATTAAAATAGTCATATTTTAACACACAAGGTCCTTGTTTGATGCATCCATGATTTAAATAATGTCATCCTGGTTTCAACGAGCTATAATACCAAGGGCCTTTCAAAATATTTTAACTAATTTTTAGCAACCTTAGTAATTTAATTAAAATATAACCATTAATACACTCATTTTTGCAGAGCTGTTGAAATGCATTGGAATCGGAAACTAACCGCACTAGAGTGATCTTGATGAAGGGTAAAGATGAACAGAGCCGATCGGGTGACTTACTATAAATAGACGCTCCCTCCAAGAATCTTGGAGCCCAACTCAGAAGCTGAAAAATACATCTAAGATCATTGTTGAACTCCTCTACACCATTTGAGCTCACTGGTAACCTCAGATTACCACTCTGACGAGGAAAAAACAAACCCAGAAAGACATCACCCACTGAAGAGCAAGAGGACCCTAAAATGGGGACATTACATCCTCTCCTTTTGACTCTTCTTTTTCTTTTTCTTAACTTTTTAGGGAATCATCCTTTGTTTCTATTGCTATGAATAGAATCTCTTCTCTACCATTGTCGAAAATACTTCCATCGCTCTCTTCAGATGAATTACTATCTTCCTTGGAGTAGAGGCTCTTCTAATTCTTATTGAAGTCATTTTTCTTTTCATGATTTCCTTGTGTGTAATTCTTCTTGTGATGACGATGTTTCCTTCCTTTCCTTTTGCTATAGTTTTTTCCTCACCACTACTTTCACTTCTGACCTATGGACACTTAGTAGCAAAATGTCCCACATTAACACAATTAAAACATTTAGGAGTATACCTTTGTGTTTTCTGGATCCTTTCTTGAGCTTTCTCATGAAGTGGGCTTCTTCTTCATCGTTTGAATTATCACTTGATTCAGATTCTTTATTCTTCATCTTCTTTGAGGCTTTGAAGGCGGCTCCATGCTTTTATGTATGCTGTGAGGATCCCATGCAACTCATCCATCTTCAATGTAACCAAGTCCTTTATTTGGAGACTTTTGCATCAAATCTCAAGGGAAGAGATCTTAGCGCCTTTTGCATGATCATAGATTCTTCAATTTCTTCACCGAGTCCTCAAATGGTATTGACAATTTCATCCACATGAAGGAGATAGGCTGCAATGTTCTCTTCGTCTTTCATCTTCAAGCTCTCTAATTTTCTTCTATGGGTTTGGAGTTTGGCCTTAACCTTTTGATCACCTTCATAAGTATTTTGAAGTTTTTCCCACATCTGTTTTGCTGACCTGCAATGCATCACCTTGCAAAATTCAAATTTTGATAGATCACATAGAATGGCATTCATAACTTTCACATTATTTTCACTAGCCCTCTTTCCGACTTGACCCGTAGGTGGAGAAGGTGGTGCAACATTACCATCCACTACCGATTTCCAAATGTCAAATTCGAGTGCCATAAGTAGGTGTGCATCCTATGACTCTAAAATGCATAGTTTGTTTCATCAAACAATGAGGCTCTATTTGAAGAGAAACCTTCTTGACATGCCATGTGTGCTTTTGAGATCTACCTTCTAGCAGTTTGGCTATCTCTGAAGGAACCCGCTCTGATACCAATTGATGAGCACACGCATCATCCGATTTTCGATTAATGCCTTATTGGATTGACACAAATTGTCATCCAATATTATTAAGGTGGACTAAGTTCCCAATTTATAATAATAATAAATGAACTATTACAAATAAATTTTTATAATTAATTTTATCATAGTTCCATAATTAATGTAGTAAGTAAATATGATGGTTGTTTCTGACTTATCACTTGAAATCATGCCTTTGAATTAGTAAGAGGCTTAGACCTCTTTGAATCGCTATTTCTGAAGTTAACTTTGTATTCATTTAATTAAGATGTGTTTGGATATGCTGATTAAATATGCATCTTTGTTTGGCTGGAATTGGTGCTCTTTAGGAGCATTCAAGACCTAAGTATTATTATGTATAAATCTGCATTTCTATTTCATGATCTCTGTAATGTCCCCAACTCAAATCAAGATGATTAGCAGCAGATTGGATGTCCTTTCCTTGGTTTACCCAAGAAGAAGAGGATGTAGAGCATTATTGGGTAAGAAATGAAGTCCTTGGCTTGTTCTTAATTCTAATTTTAAGTTGAGTGCACGTCTTTTGAAGCAATTTAAGTGAACTTAAGTTATTTTATGTTGGGCATGTCTTTTTAGGCAACTTAAAGTGATGCCTAGCCAAGGGACTTAAGTTGTCCCCTTTTCATGTACTTAAAGTGACAAATAAAAAATAATAAAATATTATAAGTCACTTTATTAAATGTTATAACATCACTTTATTTAAGAGAGTGCTCTTCTAGAAGCTAGAGGTGGTTACATTTAGATTGTTCTAGAAGATTTAGTTAAGCTTTTAAAAGGAGATGAAGGCAAGACATTTAGGCATTGTGTGATGAAGTTTTTTGCTTATTGCTGCTGCAACTTGGCTGGAGGATTGAAACCCTTGAGTATCCCTGGTTTCGGTGAGACATACGGGCTCTCCCTAGTCAGAAGAGTGTGTTTCAGTGGAAGAACTTCGGTTTGTGAAACCCTAGCACATTGTTTTGTGAAGGCTGCAAGGTTTTATCAGGTTTGGAGGCCAAAAGTACAAAGTTATCAGCTCTGGTTACTCAGATCACCAATGCCTTTTGCTGCTCCGAGACATAGTTTCTAAGATAGCCTTCTAACCACTTGTTCACAATCTTCGTTTGTCCATCAGTTTGAGGGTGATAACTAGTGCTTGAAGTGAGCACCATACCACTCATCCTGAAGACTTCTTACCAAAAGGAGCGTAGGAACTTGCTGTCCCTATCACTTACAATATTCTTCGGTAACCCATGCAATTTAAACACCTCATGAAAAAACAAATCTACAACTTGAGCTGCTGAAAATGAGCAAACTTCGTTAGCCTATCCACCACAACATAGATACAGTTGTTGCCTTGAGTTATAGGCAACCCCGTGATGAAGTCCATTGATATACTTTCCCATTTCTGATTGGGAATGGGAAGAGGTTGCAGCAGACCAGTTGGAAGAGAATGCTCATTTTTGTTCATTTGGCAAGTGTGACACTCCTTGATGTAGCGTTGGACCTCTTCTTTCAGCCCCTTCCAAGCAAATCTTTCTCGAATCTGCCTATATGTCTTGAAGTAACCTTGATGACCAGCAAGTGGAATTGTAATGTCCCCTTCTCAAACCTGATCGTTCCTGTGACCGTTGGCCTTTTTCTGGAAACCCGAAGGCTAGTCGGAAGGTAAAATTAGGGTTTCCTATTTTTGAGGATGTCCTTGCTCGAAGTTGGGGGATTCAATGGCGGATTCTTTCTGGGTTTTCAGAGAGCTTCGCAGTGGTGTGTTCATCTCGGCATTCTGAGCATTTCTAGGAATTTACTATTTTTAGTAAATTCTATTTTGGGCAGTAAACAGGATGGTCTCGGGCAGTTGACTTTCCCCTTCAGTTGACTCAAGTGGCGTATTCAGTTTCAGGCTTCAGAATGCAGTTTTGGGGTGTTGAGCTCATTTCACTTGAAAAATAACATTATAATTTAAATGTTATTTTATCACCTTGGCCTAGTCAAATGACTTAATGTTATTTTAAAAGAGGGACTTGAAGGGTGGCGCCATCATTAAGGATATATTTAATTTTTGATGAATTTTCCAAAGTCAAAGCAAGTTAATATGGGCGCATTTATCAAGGTGTTGATTTTAATTAAAATATGAATATTGAGCTAAAAGGGAAAAGGACGCCATCTTGAAGAAAGAGCTAGGGTTTGGTCATTGAGTTGGATTTTAGGGTTTCGTGAAGTCAACCGAAACTTATAAAAATGAGACTTGAGCTTCATTTCACCATCTTTGGTCTACTATACTGTTATGCTGCCGGATTGGCTCTGGATTTGCTTCGAGGAATGAAGGCCTCCTAGCTCGGGCATCGCTTCTTGTTTGTGAGACAACAACTAGTGATGATTTTTAGTCTAGTTTGTGAGTTCATTGGAAATCGTGCATTGTAATTCTGCATTCGTCTATTTAGGTTCAGATTTGGCATATTGTAGTTTTCTGGTTGTAGCATTTTAGCTTTAGCAGATTTGAAGTTTTACTCATAAATCCAAAAAGACAAAAAAATCCATTGTGGGTATTGTTCCATTCCATCCATCTTGGCTAGGCGCCCATGTATGCAAGTTTATAGATTTTTTAGAAGAGGATCTGATTTTTAATAGAGAAATCGCCCTTTCTGGTTGAGCCGTACTTTTCAGTTCTCTTGAAATTCGTGCATTAAATAATACTTGCATTCTAGGTCTGTTCTTTGATATAGGTTTGAGCGCCTCCATCATATGTATGATTTGCTTTCAGTATCAGGTTATTTGAGTAAGTATTAAGGGAGTTCCGAGCAATTTAAGAGATCTATATGTTGCTGGTTACTCATCGAAAGGTGCAGGTCTGATATACAGTGTGGAGAAATCTGCCAACTCCTTCATCGGATGGTGGTGAGAATTCTTCAAAGCGTTGTGGAGACTTCATTGAGGATTGGCCAAGCTTGGAATAAGGTTGGATCTGTTTAATAACATTTCCGTTTAAGTTTCATTTCTCAGCAAAGGGATTTACTAATATTGTTGCAAACTACTCATATGCTGATTTGTAATTGATAGCAAGTTATCATCTTTCAAATTGTATGCTGGCAGTAGTACTGACAGCCATTTAGATTCTTGCTTATCAGATTGTAATGTTCTTCTTTCTTTCAGCATTTGATATTGTATTTAATCCATCTCCGCCCTATGGTAGCTACTCTCCCACTCTGGGTCAACAAGCACATTCTGGGTGTTGAGTGTTTCAGCTTTCAGTAGTTCTTTTCAAGCATTGCTTTTTGTAATTACTCCGTCATATGGTCCCCCCTCGCTCCGCATTGGATTGGGTAGCACATACTTGACGTCGAGTTCCTTTTCCAGCATTTAGAGTAGAAGATCCTTTGACCAATGCTCGCCATCATCGGTGCCATACTGGTTAGAGTTGCTTCAGTACGTTTGGGTTTATCTTCTAACCTTAACGGGTGTATTGAATGTAATTTGTAATTTGTGAAAAAAAGGGAAAAATTTGGCTCGGAATATTTCAGTGGTATCAGAGCCAAGATCTTGCCATCCTGTGATCATTCTGTCTATGAGTGACAGAGAAAAGAGGTACATTGCAAGGGAAGACAAGAAGGTTGGAAAACAGTTCCAGCTTTATCAGGCCCCAGAGGGTCAGACAGCTTCAGAAGTCTTGAGGGCTCATTGGGAGTCTTCTCAGGAATCAGATATGGCAGAGGGTGAAAGATCAGTTGGGGGTAACGAGAGGTTTACCAACAACAGAGATGACAGTGGGAAAGGAAGAGACAGATCTACGAGTCCCGGGAAGATATTTGAAAGAAAGATGGATACCTTGATGGACATGGTATCTCTCATGATGGGGAAAGTGGGTCAGAACACCACTCCACAGAACAACTCAGGCCACAGAGGGGAGCATAGTGCTTCCAACCAGCATGATGAGCATGCAGCTTGGACAGTGTCAAACAACACTTACATTTCTTCCTGGCCATTCAAACCCACCTTTTTGACTCCTATAAACACTCAGCCAGATCCTGAAGAGAATACTTCATTCGTGGAGCAGTTGAGACTGGGTCGTGCAGAGTATGACTCTCTACCTGCCGACATCAGGATGGATATGTCCTATAACGATTTCATGGATCATAAAAGGAAAAACAAAGGACAAGGGAGACACTATGATCAAAGAAGACCATCAAATCAAGGAGACTTGTACCAAGCTGTCAACAAGGTGACACTTCCACACTTTGACGGGAGTGATACCAGTTCAGCCCGAGCTTGGATACAGAAGCTGGATAACTATCTAGCTCTCAGACCTATGGCGGAAGAGGAGGCGATCAAGTTCGCTACGCTACACCTTGATGGGGTGGCGCATGAATGGTGGTACCATGGCCTAGTTACTCTGGGTCATCGGTCTATCACAACTTACGATGAGTTCACCACTAGACTCATCGAGAGGTTTGAGAAGAAGGATCCTGAAATTCATTTCAGAGAACTGGCACAATTGAGACAGTATGGCACAGTTGATGCCTACATTGCCGAGTTTCAGAGACTCTCAGTCATGGTGACTGGGATCACGGAAAGGAGATTGGTGATTCTTTTCAGTGAAGGTTTGACAGAACCTCTCAAAGGTTGGATTAAAGCCTTTGACCCACCAACCTTGTAGGAGGCCATGAAGAAGGCAAGAAACATGGAGTGGGCTGCTCCTAAGGCAAAATTTCAGTCAAACTCCCCCTTTCAGAAAAGGGATAAAGGGAAGAGACCTCAGCATAGAACTCCTTTGAAACCTCAGCACAAGGAGTTCAAGAATCGCAATCCCCATGTCACCAGGTTGGATCCTGAAACCTTGAATGAACTCAGAAGAAAAGGGTTGTGTTTCCGGTGTAGGGAAAAGTGGTCTCAAGATCATGTTTGTCCTAAAGGGGTTAAATTCAATCAGATAGAGTACTATTCTGCTGGTGAAAGTAGTTCTGATTTTTCAGACCAGCAATCTGATTTTGAAGAAAGTGAAGTAGAAAAAGTTCCAGAAGAGTCTGAAAATGAGAAGGAAAGTGGAGGAGTCTTAGCTCAGCTCTCTAGCTTCCAAAGAAACGAATCATTCAAGGTTCGAGGGATGGTCAAAGGGCAGCGAATCGTTGCCTTGATCGACACTGGAGCAACACATAACTTCATTGATGAAGTTGTGATAGCCAAGAAGGGGCTGCAAACAGAGGAGTTTGAAGGGTTCAAGGTCATGGTTGCCGATGGATTTCATATTTCTTGCACAAAGAAAATCTCGAACATGACCATGCAATTGGGAAACTACGAAGTCAAGGATGACTTCTATGTAGTTCACATTGGAGATACTGATGCCGTCCTAGGCATTCAATGGTTGCGTTCTCTTGGGGAGATCTCCTTGAATCTGCAGACTATGGAGCTGAAGTTTCAATCCGATGGGAAGAAGATAGTTCTGAGAGGAATGTCCAATGGGGGCCCTCGGGTTGTGTCATTCAAAAGAATGGCAAGGCTGATCCGTCACGATCAAGCTGAGTGGGTTGCAGAGTGCATGATCCTCCCTGCTAGTCCGGTTGAGACTAAACGTGACCATCCTCCTGATATCCAGTCACTACTCACGAAGAAGAGCAAAGTCTTTGCAGATTTGCCTCCTGGACCACCACCTGAACGGGGTTCAGAACACATCATAGAGCTCAAGGAAGGGGCTAAACCGGTGATCACAACTCCATATCGGTATCCGAAGAGGCAAAAGGATGAGATCGAGAAGAATATTCAAGAACTCTTGGAGATGGGTTTCATACACCCAAGCAAGAGCCCCTTTGCATCGGCAGTGGTTCTTGTGAAGAAGAAGGATGGTACCATGCGCATGTGCTTGGACTATCGTGCTTTGAATCAAAGCACCATCAAGAACAGATACCCCATTCCCAGAATAGATGAGCTCATCGATGAGCTACATGGGGCCAAGTTCTTCTCGAAGATAGATTTGAGATCGGGTTACCATCAGATTCGGATGAGGGGATCTGATGTGGAGAAGACAGCTTTCAGGTGTCACTATGGCCATTTCGAATTCTTAGTCATGCCATTTGGGTTGACTAACGCTCCGGCTACCTTTCAGTCTTGCATGAACCGTGTTTTTCAGAATCAGTTAAGGAGATTTGTGTTGATATTTTTTGATGACATTCTGATTTACAGCAAGACTTGGGAAGATCATCTCAAGCACTTGGAGGAAGTGCTTAGTATCCTGGAGTCTGAGAGTTTGTTCGCAAAAGCTTCCAAATGTGAATTTGGAATGGAGGAGTTGCTGTACCTTGGCCACATAATCAGTGCTGAGGGAGTGAAGGTGGATCCGGAAAAGATTAAAGCAGTAGTTGATTGGCCACCTCCTGAGAACTTGACTCAATTGAAAGGTTTTCTGGGTCTTTGTGGTTTTTATCGGAGATTTGTAAAGGGGTATTCACAGAATGCTGCTCCCCTTACTGATCTCACCAAAAAGGGAGCCTTTGTTTGGTCAGAAAAGGCTCAAATTGTTTTTGACAAGTTCAAGAAGATCATGAGCTCGTGTCCAGTTTTGGCTATTCCGGATTTCTCCAAGCCATTCGAGCTGCAGTGTGATGCATAAGGAGAAGGAGTTGGGGCTGTCCTGATGCAAGGCAAACACCCTATAGTGTTTGAGAGCAGAAAGTTACGGGGTGTCGAAAGGACATATTCAATTTATGACAAAGAAATGCTTGCCATTATGCATGCATTAGCCAAGTTTAGGCAGTACTTGGTGGGGAACAAATTTGTGGTTAAGACTGACCACAATAGCCTCAAGCATTTCATGCACCAGAAGGACCTAAATGAGAGGCAACAGAAATGGGTGAGTAAGCTTCAAGCTTACGACTTTGACATTGAATATGTCAAAGGGAAAAATAATATCGTGGCTGATGCTCTGTCCAGAAGACCTCATCTTAGCTCATTGTGTGAGCTTACTGCAGATTGGAGAGACATGTTGCTTGCTGATTATGCCAAAAATCAGTTTGCAACCAGCATTCTTGAGGGTACTTTTCATGATGAAAGGTACAAGGTGGTCGAGGGATTGATACATTATAAGGGAAGAATCTTTCTGGTGGCCGATTCTAAGCTTAAGAAGAAGATTCTTTTGACTTTCCATGATATTCCAGTTGCTGGTCACCAAGGCTTTTTTAAGACATATAGGCAGATCCGAGAAAGGTTTTCTTGGAAAGGATTGAAAGGAGAAGTACAACGCTACATCCAGGAGTGTCCTGTTTGTTAGGTGAATAAGAATGAGCATACATTACCAGCCGGTTTGCTGCAACCACTTCCAATTCCCAATCAAAAATGGGAAAGCATTTCGATGGACTTCATCACTGGGTTGCCCAAGGCCCAAGGGAAGGATTGTATTTACGTGGTAGTTGACAGATTAACCAAATTTGCTCATTTCTTCGCCATTACCAGCACTTTTTCTGCAGCCCAAGTTGCAGATTTGTTCTTTCGAGAGGTGTTTAGGCTGCATGGGTTGCCAAAGAACATTGTGAGTGATAGGGACAGCAAGTTCCTAAGTACGTTTTGGCAAGAAGTTTTCAGAATGAGTGGTACGGTGCTCACTCCAAGCACTAGTTATCACCCCCAAACTGATGGACAAACAGAAGTAGTGAACAAGTGGTTGGAAGGCTACTTGAGAAACTATGTGTCAGAGCAGCAGAGAGCATGGGTTAAGTGGCTGCATATAGGCGAGTACTGCTACAATTCTTCTTTCCATATGTCGATTAAGATGTCTCCTTTCTTGGCGCTTTATGGGTATGAAGCACCTAGTTTTGCAGATTTGGTGTTTGGTGACAGCAAATCACCCCTAGCCAAGGATTTGTTGCAGCATAGTCAAGACATAATGAAATCCTTGAAGGATAATTTGCAGATTGCACAAAATCAGCAGAAGTTGTATGCTGATCAGAGGCGTGTTGAGCGTTCTTTCGAGGTTGGGGATATGGTCTATCTTCGTTTACAACCTTATAGACAGTCTACTCTCAAGAAGAGTGGAGCTGAGAAGCTCAAACCTCGCTTCTATGGGCCATTTAGGGTCATCAGAAAGGTTGGGGCAGTAGCTTATGAATTAGAGCTACCTTCTGATAGCAGAGTGCATAACGTCTTCCACGTGTCTCGCCTCAAGAAGGCACTTGGACATAATGTGGTTGCTTCATCATAGTTGCCACCGTTGGATGAAGAGGGACAGTTGGTTCTAATTCCAGAGGAGATACTTGACTTCAGAGAACGTTCTTTGAGGAAAAGAACCATCAGAGAATACCTAGTGAAGTGGAAGAACCTGCCTATGGAGGATGCGACTTGGGAAAGTGATGAGATATTGCAGCATCTTGGTTTGCGATTGCTTGAGGACAAGCAATCTTGGGAGGGCGGACTGTAATGTCCCCTTCTCAAACCCGATCTCCTGTGACCTGGCCTTTTTCTGGAAACCCGAAGGCTAGTCGGAAGGTAAAATTAGGGTTTCCTACTTTTGAGGATGTCCTTGCTCGAAGTTGGGGGATTCAATGGCGGATTCTTTCTGGGTTTTCAGAGAGCTTCGCAGTGGTGTGTTCATCTCGGCATTCTGAGCATTTCCAGGAATTTACTATTTTTAGTAAATTCTATTTTGGGCAGTAAACAGGATGGTCTCGGGCAGTTGACTTTCCCCTTCAGTTGACTCAAGTGGCGTATTCAGTTTCAGGCTTCAGAATGCAGTTTTGGGGTGTTGAGCTCATTTCACTTAAAAAATAACATTATAATTTAAATGTTATTTTATCACCTTGGCCTAGTCAAATGACTTAATGTTATTTTAAAAGAGGGACTTGAAGGGTGGCGCCATCATTAAGGATATATTTAATTTTTGATGAATTTTCCAAAGTCAAAGCAAGTTAATATGGGCCCATTTATCAAGGTGTTGATTTTAATTAAAATATGAATATTGAGCTAAAAGGGAAAAGGACGCCATCTTGAAGAAAGAGCTAGGGTTTGGTCATTGAGTTGGATTTTAGGGTTTCGTGAAGTCAACCGAAACTTATAAAAATGAGACTTGAGCTTCATTTCACCATCTTTGGTCTACTATACTGTTATGCTGCCGGATTAGCTCTGGATTTGCTTCGAGGAATGAAGGCCTCCTAGCTCGGGCATCGCTTCTTGTTTGTGAGACAACAACTAGTGATGATTTTTAGTCTAGTTTGTGAGTTCATTGGAAATCGTGTATTGTAATTCTGCATTCGTCTATTTAGGTTCAGATTTGGCATATTGTAGTTTTCTGGTTGTAGCATTTTAGCTTTAGCAGATTTGAAGTTTTACTCATAAATCCAAAAAGACAAAAAAATCCATTGTGGGTATTGTTCCATTCCATCCATCTTGGCTAGGCGCCCATGTATGCAAGTTTATAGATTTTTTAGAAGAGGATCTGATTTTTAATAGAGAAATCGCCCTTTCTGGTTGAGCCGTACTTTTCAGTTCTCTTGAAATTCGTGCATTAAATAATACTTGCATTCTAGGTCTGTTCTTTGATATAGGTTTGAGCGCCTCCATCATATGTATGATTTGTTTTCAGTATCAGGTTATTTGAGTAAGTATTAAGGGAGTTCCGAGCAATTTAAGAGATCTATATGTTGCTGGTTACTCATCGAAAGGTGCAGGTCTGATATACAGTGTGGAGAAATCTGCCAACTCCTTCATCGGATGGTGGTGAGAATTCTTCAAAGCGTTGTGGAGACTTCATTGAGGATTGGCTTAGCTTGGAATAAGGTTGGATCTGTTTAATAACATTTCCGTTTAAGTTTCATTTCTCAGCAAAGGGATTTACTAATATTGTTGCAAACTACTCATATGCTGATTTGTAATTGATAGCAAGTTATCATCTTTCAAATTGTATGCTAGCAGTAGTACTGACAGCCATTTAGATTCTTGCTTATCAGATTGTAATGTTCTTCTTTCTTTCAGCATTTGATATTGTATTTAATCCATCTCCGCCCTATGGTAGCTACTCTCCCACTCTGGGTCAGCAAGCACATTCTGGGTGTTGAGTGTTTCAGCTTTCAGTAGTTCTTTTCAAGCGTTGCTTTTTGTAATTACTCCGTCATATGGTCGCCCCTCACTCTGCATTGGATTGGGTAGCACATACTTGACGTCGAGTTCCTTTTCCAGCATTTAGAGTAGAAGATCCTCTGACCAATGCTCGCCATCATCGGTGCCATACTGGTTAGAGTTGCTTCAGTACGTTTGGGTTTATTTTCTAACCTTAATGGGTGTATTGAATGTAATTTGTAATTTGTGAAAAAAACGGAAAAATTTGGCTCGGAATATTTCAGGAATGTAATGAAAGGTCTTCAAAATCTTTTGTTTGAGCTTGGATTCAAGCACTAGAAAGATTCTCTCCTTGTAGAGTATCAAGCCATCAACCACCTTATACTTTTCATCATGAAAAGTACCCTCCATAATGCTGGTTGCAAACTGATTTTTGGCATAATCAGCATGCAACATCTCCTTCCAATCAGTAGTAAGCTCACATTTTGAGCTCAAATGTGGCCTCCTCAAAAGAGCATCAGCCACTATGTTGTTTTTCCCCTTGACATACTCGATGTCGAAAGCGTAAGCTTGAAGCTTACTCACCCACTTTTGCTGCCTTTCGCTCAAGTCCTTCTAATGCATGAATTGCTTAAGACTATTATGGTCAGTCTTGACAACAAAGTTGCTTCCCACCAAATACTGTCGAAACTTTGCCAATGCATGCATGATTGCAAGCATTTCCTTGTCATAGATGGAGTATGACCTTTCAGAACCTCTTAGCTTTCGGCTCTCAAACACAACGGGGTGTTTTTCTTGCATCAAAACAACACCAACTCCTTCTCTTGATGCATCACATTGCAGCGTGAAGGGCTTGGAAAAATTTGGGAGGGCAAAAACTGGACATGAACTCATTATCTTCTTGAACTTATCACAGACACCTTGTGCCTTTTTTGACCAAACAAAGGATCCTTTCTTGGTAAGATCTATGAGAGGGGCGGCATTCTGTGAGTAGCCTTTCACAAACCTTCTGTAGAAACCATAGAGTCCCAAAAACCCCTTCAAGTGAGTCAAATTCTTTGGAGGAGGCCAATCAACAATGGCCTTGATCTTTTCTGGATCAACCTTCACTCCCTCAACACTGATGATGTGGCCAAGGTAAAGTAGCTCCTTCATTCCAAATTCACATTTGGATTCTTTGGAAAACAAGCTTTCGGACTCAAGGATACTAAGCACTTCCTCCAAGTGCTTGAGATGCTCTTCCGACATCTTGCTGAAAATGAGAATATCATCAAAAAAGACTAATACAAATTTCCTCAACTGCTTTTGAAAAATCCGGTTCATGCAAGATTGAAAGGTGGCTGGTGCATTAGTCAACCCAAAGGGCATGACTAAGAACTCGAAATGAACATAGTGGCATCGGAATGCCGTCTTCTCAACATCAGTTCCCCTCATGCGAATTTGATAGTACCCCAACCTTAGATCAATCTTCGAAAAGAAATTAGCTCCATGTAGCTCATCAATTCTGGGAATGGGGTAGCGATTTTTGATGGTGCTTTGATTCAAAGCACGATAATCCACGCACATGTGGATGGTGCCATCTTTTTTCTTCACAAGAACAACTGTTGAGGCAAACGGGCTTTTGCTTGGATGAATGAAGTCCAACTTCGAGAGTTCTCTTATGTTCTTCTCAATCTCGTCTTTCTGCTTCTTCGGATATCTATAGGGCGTTATGATTACTGGCTTCGCCCCTTCTTTGAGCTCAATGACATGCTCTGTCCCTCTATCCGGAGGTGGTCCATGTTGGCGTAACAACTAACACCTCTGGAGTAGAAGTTGTTATGAACAGCCTGTGTACACTACGCAATGAGTGCTCTTCAAATTAGGAGGGGAAGCTCCCTCGTTGTGCTTTGACAAAAATACTTGCAAAGGAAAATAAGCTAAACTATGTCCTGTCTTTTTGTTTCAGCTGTAGAGGCACAAGGCTTTCTTGAAAGAACCTATACGTTGCAGCTGAGTTTTCTCTAGTTTTGCAGATCTACTAACTACAACTTAAATTTAATCTATCCAATCTCCTCAGGAAAACAAAGCGAGAGGAAACGGAGCAAGGTTTGACTAACTAACGATAAACGGGTTTAAAATCTCTACTTGAGGGCAAGGTGGCGCAACTATCATCTCAATTTAAACCAGCTTATTGGGCACAAAACAGATTTAAGAATTTACCAAGACAATCTTATGGAACCCTGTGTGGCATAACACTTGATTGAAATAGCAAAGTCTTCACAAAACAGCCTTTATCATTACAATCTCACGAAACCCTATGTGGCATAACCTTTGATTATATTGATAAAGATTCACGAAACAGATTTATCACTGTAATTTCTCGAAACCCTATGTGGCATAACGATTGATCACAATGGTAAATAGACACAAAACAGATTTATCACCTCAATCTCTTGAAACCCTATGTGGCATAACAATTGATCTCAATGATAAAGATGTTCAAACAGATTTATCTAAACTAAGGAAAGAATTCACCACTACAATCTCTTGAAACCCTATGTGGCATAACAATTAATTGCAATAGTGAAGACACATGAACAAATACCAAAAGAGTAATATTGAGGGCAAGGTAGGCGCAGCATATATTTCTCTCTCAAGCAAAAGTTATTTACAAATGAGCAAAAGCTCTTATTTATATACATCAAGGTGTAGGGAACCCTAAAATCACCTTGAGTCATCTACAGTTCTTGCAATGCATGCAAGATTTGCTGCCAAACCCTAATGAAGTAAACTATACAGTTAACTGGAAAACTACCATCAGTTAACCGAAACATCTAATCTAAAAATGGACAATTGTGCGAGCATGCACGTCCTTATTGAAAGCAAGTTAACTGGAAGACTACCATCAGTTAACGTAAAACCCTAAAAGAAACTCCAAGTAAATAAGGCAAATCTCAGAATAGATATGCATGTGATGACAACATCGAGTTAACTTGAAAGGGTAACACCAAGTTCAACTCGTGTGTGTAATGTCTATCCTGAGAGGTGGGAACTGAAGTTTACTGGTCGTGATCTCGAGCAATCAATCCCTCAACGAGATTGTTGGTATATCACTATCCAGAGCTATGAAGTTTCTGTCGAAGAATGCTATGTCGATGCGGCATATCCTCACGGTGTGATGCGAGGGTAAGAAGTTTACTTCTCCCTCGTTGCCTCAGCCAGACAATCGCGACATGGCTGGCAGGCGGAAGTAATCTTACAGCCAATGGATGCTACTTGAAAATGGGTATGAATGAGTGCACGGAGCTCGTGAACTGGTAAGCTCCAGTAGGCACCACCTCGATCCCGATACTTGACGCAGTAAGCGGGACATAAAGGAAGTCCCTCTGAAGCAGTGCACTAGTGGCGTGCTCTCTACTCTCAGCCAACTCTGATGTTAAACTGTCCTCTATCTTTACCCTGAAAACCAATTGTGTCTTCCAAGAGTAGATAGCCTCTCTGTCCTCTGCATCCGTGACTGTATCATAAGCCACACTCAGGTGAGCAATCATAATCTCGTCCCGGGGTTTGTTAATTGCCATATCTCTTTCCTCATCCTGAAGACGAAGACGGAGCTCTCGTGCATTGTACCGCAACTGATATAACTGTGTAAGCATAGTACGACCTCTAGCAACGAACTCCTCCTTCCATTCCTCCAAACGCTTGCCATATGCAACCAAGTGATTGAGTTGACTTTGCTCTGCTGGAGGCTCAAGCATCGGTGGGAGTGTACTAATGGCATCGGGTCTATGCACAAGGCTAGAAATATACTGACGAAGCTGTCTGATTTCAGCCTTGAGGGCTGCCTTATCCTCTTTGTCCTTTAGTATTCTATCCCTAGCACTGTCCGTAGCAACTTGTAGAAGATCAACCTGACTCTGGCGTGTGCTGCGACCAAGGTTGACTGTGATAACCTCAAAATCTTGAGATTCTAATTCAGCCAAGTTCTTCCCCTGTGGAGGTACGGCAGTCTCAACGACAATCTCCATGTCAGTGTTTCTCTCTACGTGAACCATGTTCTTGACTCTTTTGTCCGGCGCATCTTGGTAAATGTCATCAAAATCAGAATGATTAAGAACATAGGATGGCTGCCTCCTCTTCCTTCCTAGCTCAGCTTCGA
Organism: Sequoia sempervirens; assembly: GCA_007258455.2. Classification (NCBI taxonomy): domain Eukaryota; kingdom Viridiplantae; phylum Streptophyta; class Pinopsida; order Cupressales; family Cupressaceae; genus Sequoia; species Sequoia sempervirens. The sequence goes on along the minus strand of VDFB02310158.1, from coordinate 108,863 downwards.
TCCAAGATTGATCTCGGCTAATGCTACTAGAAGGGTCTGCACTAGCGACAGGAGGTACTGATGAGAGTGAATGTGTAGAAGACCCACTGCGAGGTGGAGAGTCTAAATCCAATTCGATGTGAATTGGGACTAGTGAAGGCTTTGAAACTAGTGTAGGAACTTGAGGCTGAACCTCAGGTATTGGCGGGCTCTGAACTGACCTCTGAACTGATTCTGTGATAGGATATCTGTCAGGCTCCGTATGTCTAACAGTGGCAAGCACCTTGCCCTTTGAATTGTTTGGCGCTTGTACTTTCTTGGGAGGATTACTCCTCTTCTTTTTGTTAGGTTTTGACGAGGAAGGTAACGAAGGATTCACCACTACTGGCGGCTCTGCTCTGGGAACACTTACCCTCCTTGTCTTCTTTAACATTAGGAGTAAAATTATCTTTACATTACGAATAACTCTACTTGACCTCTCTTTGACATTGCATATTCCTTGGCGTACCAATCTTGCTAATAGCGGTTACGTATCGACTGCTCACAGCGAGGAAGAACTTCTCCCTCGTCATCGATAAACCTCCATCTTTTTGATAAGAAAACAAGAAATCTGTGAGAGAAGCGGTGATAGCTGCGTCTGCCCGAACCGCCGAGTCATCTCGCGGGTGCCTAGTAATCCTCCATAGAAGGCTCGTGATATGTGCCTCCAGCAAGGCGAGCTGTATAATGACCTGAAAGGTCATAGGCACGTGCTTCGACAAGATACTTAAGATGATATTTCTCAAGTTCTTGTCCTGCGATCTTACTATCAATTGCCGACTTGCACCAATACATTCCAAATTGAAAAGGAAAGTTGAGAGATGGTCTGTGCCTGCGGCAAAGAAGACGATGAACATCATGCATTTGTCTTAGGAATTCCTGAAAGATTGTCTTATCCGAAGGATAACGTGGAAGCATAGCTGGATTTCCTGTGAAGCCGTAAACTCGGATGTAGGTGTATGTTGGGAATTGAATAAACCAATCCGCCCATCCATCCAAAACCGGCTGCCCTAACTTATTTGCCGAAATCACGAACATACAATTCCCAGTCAGTTCCTCACTTTGTATAAGTCAAAGAAAGCCGTGAACAAAGCGGAAATGGCGTTGACTACAGTGAACTCAATTTGGTCATATCGCGATAAACCTTCACGAACGAGGATGCCAACGGTGTTAAGTCCTCGGAACTGACCCTGATAAGCGATCAAGTACACGAGATATGAACACATGTGAAACTCATGGGAAACTAAGAAACCGGTGATCTGCCTGTGGAGAATGTCACTGATGAAGGATGCCCAGTCATAATGCTCCTGCCTAGAAATGATGCGACCAATAATGTAATACATCCAAGGCTGGAAAACATTTGCATGTTCTTGACCTGAGACACGATTCAGGAGTGTGATTAGAATCGCATACTCATCCTTGTATTCACCACGACCCACATTGTTTGGCAATCTGTTCTTTGCTTATTTTAACCATCTTTCTGCCATCTTCTTCTGACATTTGTCCACATCAGCATCAAATGCACCAGCACCTTTGCTCCATGAAACAACTAGGTACATTACGGTGTTGAGAGATGCCATCTTCGATGTCCAAGGTTTGGGGTATGAATGACCCACGTCCGTCAGCGACACTATCTCAAGAGTGAGTAGAATTGCAATGCTTATTAAACCATCAATTCAATACGATTCTGCGAGGAGATAGGTATGGGCGGCCTCTAGTAAACGGGCTCAATATTACGGATGATTGAACCGATCTTAGCGGGTCTATGCTTTATACGGTAATGCTTTGTGAAGATCTGTCTCCAGCCAACTGCGGAAATCATGAGTAAGGGCGGTTTGGTCACGTATTGATGAGTGAACTCCATTACGAGAAAATTAAGCTGTTGGTATTGAACTTGACTATATTGACAAAATTTACAGAGAAATATAAATAGCTGCGAGAGTTAAAAATAGCCTTTGAAGAATTATTTTCAGCGAAAAATCGAGATGGGTTTTGTCGGAAAAGAGTTCTAAGACAATGAGCGTCGGTTGCGATTCAACTTCTACTCGATTGTACAAAGATTTTTCACTTGAGAAAATTAGCAATTCGAGAACGAATGTTCTGAAGCTAAAAATTCGTGAAAAATCAAACGCACAATTTCAACTCGACGAAATTATATGAGAATGATCCAGATACTGAGACTTGTAGAATTCGCCAATTTCAGGAACATGCACAATGAATTTTGTGAGAAATCTGTGATTGAAAGGATGAAAAAGACGTTTTTATTATGTCTTCTTCTTGTGAAAATCGCCCAAGATTTCTTCAGATTGCTGATAATTATGAACTTGAATCTGCAAAAAGATATGTTAGGAAAAATCGCCTCTGTGAATTGATGTAGATTTTGCCTTGAACTGGAAGAATTCGCCTTATTTTGAAAACCACGAACTTTCCTCTCTTGAAATTTGCGCCTTTGAATATGAATGAAATTCGAATTTCCTTTGAAGAAAATACGAATTTATATAATGAATTTGAGGATTCGCCTTTTGAATATAAAATTCGCCCTTGAATATGAAATCCGCCTTTGAATCTCTGGAGAACTTGCGAATTTTATTGATTTTATGAAAACGCCTTTGAGGAATTTGCGAATTGTTTTGGATGAATTTGCTTTGAAGATATGCGCCTTCTCTTCTGAAGAAATTCGAATTTTATCTTTGAAGTTGCTTTGAAATTAATAAACTTCGATTTCCCTTTGAAGATAATGAATTTGCCTTAGAAAATCACGAATTTCTCTTAAGATTAAATTTGCTCTTGACAAATACGAATTTCCTTTGAAAGCTTGTGAATAACAATGAAGATTGCGCCATGTTAAATAAGAAGAAATTCGCACCACTTAGTAACTGCAAGAATTCAAAACCCTAACACGAATAGAAATCCTCTGATTGGTTGCCTTTCAGTTGCACTGCCACTAACTGGAAGTTCAAATTTGAAAATAATAATAAAATATTTATTATCATGCAATTAGCGCCAAAAATAGAAAATCGCCATCTTATGCTAAAATTGCAAATATTCTGAACTTCAGTTGACAATTTTGTTGAAGCTCTGAGATTCATCGTCAGACTTCAATGATTCCGAAAAGTCATCTTTTGAGCATATAGGCGTCCATTTGCTCAAGATACTTCATTTTTTATTAACTCCCTATTTAATAGCTGATAGCACTGTCACGACTGGCCAACTTCGACACTGATTTCCGGATGACCGGGTGATGCTGAGATTGATCTGAAGAATTCATCGGAAAGCCTACTGAACAAGGAAGAAATGTCTGTTGGGAGACACTACTGCAAAATCCATCGTTTAACCCTTTGAAAAATTAGGTGCTCTTGATTAAATTGCTTTTACGGGTTCCAGACTTGGCCATTTCTCAAACTGCCATCTGACGCTTCAAACGGCTGCCGACGGTGAACGGTGAACCCTGCTGACAAGCAACGAAGCTCACTGCGTGCCTGGAGACATTCTACATCCAACGACTGTACATATGACACCTGAAAGCTGTGTTAAGGGCCTCAAAAATAAAAGCGCCCCTGGCTCTTGGTTGCACTGGTGTCATTTTGATGAAAGTTGAACTTTCATCCAAGTACCCTACTTTGACGTCTGATATCTGGAGCTGGGATAACCCGATTCAGGCACTATCTGTTTTAACGGACAGCCGGAAGAGCCCACAAGAGAAGTCTCTGGAGGTGACGAAGCAAGAAAACTGCTTCTAAGGCCTCAAACACTCCAGTGCGTATTTTATTTAAAATTACCGCTCCAGACTTGGCCATTTTTTGGACGTCTTCGCTTTGTAGTATTACACTAAAGACCCGCGCGTCGAGCAACTGCCAAATCAGAAGGTGGCGGCTAAACTTCGTTGGATAGATAAAATGATTCGCTCAGCAGTAGTGAAGACTTCGAAACCGAGCTCATCAGCCAGGCCTAAAGGCTGGCCTCAAATCGTGGGAAATACGCGAAAATCATTTGTTGGTCCGATTCGTGAAATTACGTGCTTGGTAGAATTGCCGCCCACGATCACAGGAGCGTCCGGATTGACAAGCGAATAGTGCGTTCGCGGAGCTAGGCTAGAATATTCTTGCGATGTAAGTGAAGCTCTCTACAAATTTTCCATTTGAAAGGTCCTTTAAGCCAGCGCCCCTGACCTGTACTTGCACTGGGAATAAACGGAGAAGCTCAGAAACGTGAAAACTCCATTTTAAGCTGATCTTCGGATGACTGCCGCCGGAGTTCTGAAACTCGGATGACTGTGCTTGATATTTCGTTGGACGAGCAGACTAGTCATGAACCAATTGACTGTATTCGCCATCGAAACTGTCGAGATTTACCCCCTCCTTAAGATGGGCGCCCTCAGGCTAGAGGCGCGCTTTTGCCTGAAAAGGACAAGTTTCTCGCATCTTGAAATTTGAGGATTTCAACTTCTGTTGCTGATTGCCGGAGCTGTGAGTCTCGGAATGCTTCGCTGAATAGCTCGACGGATAGCCAGGCTAATTCTGAAGAGATTGACTGGATGCTTGAGCATTTTAAACAAGATCTTGACCTCCAACAAGTTGGGCGCCCCTGGGCTATACTTGCACTTTTTGACTTTTCCTTTGAGAAATCTTCATAAATTGACCATTAAAACTCCGTTTCGATCATTGAAATCATCAGATGCACCATGAAATGCCGTCGTGAGATGCTCCTCCATCGTGAAACACTCCATTTTGAGTCTCTGCTTTAGGTTCTGTTCAATATAACTGACTTTGACTGACAAACTATTGACAAAAACTCCATGCTTGATATTGCCCAAAACTGTGTTTTACAACATTTTAGCAAGGTTTAGACTTTTTAATGCAAAATGCCTTGATGAAGCAAAAAATTTGGTTTGGGTACAACATTAGGCTCCGTCTGGTGACCATGTCGGATACCTACGGCATAGGAGAACCTAAGAATCTCAGTGTTAAGTAGACCAGTGATGTATAATTGGGCATTGGAGTCAGGACTTTTCCCTAATCACCTAAAACATTTAGAGTTTCCTAAAACCTAACCTAGAAATCACCTAAAACAAGACTACCTAAATCACCTAAAACACGACAAAACATCACAAAACGGGGAAATACAATACGACATTACGATAAAGCATAAAAATTACTTACAAATTATATACAATATTACTCCTCCCCCGGAGGGTTGAAGTGCTTAAGATATTGCCCGCTATAAGGAAGCGGGAAGAGCCTACCATCTTGATGTGAAAGAATATAAGTATTCTCTCCAGCTGATTCATGAATCTGGAAGGGCCCTAACCATAAGGAATCAAATTTTCCATGCATTCCTTTTGGCTCATGCCTCTTGTCCCACAAAAGGACTTGATCTTCGATTTGAAAGTCTCTGTGACGAGCTTTCTTATCAAAAATTTTCTTCACTCTTTCTTGATGTTGAGTGATCTTATCGACAACCTCTGTCCTCTCCTCTTGAAGTTTCATCAGGAGCAAGATCCTCTTCTGAATAGGATCATTGAATTCTTCATCTTCCACTGCGGATGCTAACTGTAAAGCAGACAGCTCCAAGGTAATGGGCAGAATAGCTTCTGTACCATACAAAAGTATAAAAGGCGAGGTGCCAATAACTCTTTTAGGAGTTATACGATCAGCCCAAAGAGCGTCGTATAACTTGGTATGCCAAGCTCGTTGATTTGACTCAACCAACTTGCGTATAATTGTGACAATGTTCTTATTAGAAGATTCGGCCTGTCCGTTACCCTGAGGGTAATAATCTGATGAATGAGACAACATGATGCCGTGATCAAAACAAAAACTTAAAATCTCCTCTGATGAGAAGCAAGTAGCATTATCAGTCATAATTTTCCGAGGAACTCCGAAGCGAGAAATAATATTCTCCTTTAGAAAACTGCAAACCACTTCGGACGTAGCTCTTTTAGTAGGAATTGCTTCAACCCATTTTGTAAAATAATCTGTCGCTGTAAGGACAAAAACATGCCCCTTACTGGAAACTGGATTGACAGGACCTACAAAATCAATACCTCACTGCTGAAATGGAGCATCAATGACAACTGGCCTGAGAGGAAAAGATGCCAATTTCACTTTACCAACAAACTGCTGACATAACTGACATTTGTACACCCAATCATATGCGTCACGAAACATAGTTGGCCAATAAAACTGTGCTCGTAGAATCTTAAATGCAGTGACCCTCGATGAAAAGTGTCCTCCGCATGCCTGATTATGAAAAGCTTCTAACAACCTTCGCTGCTGATCCTTTCCAACACATAATAGGAAAGTTCCGTCAAGGCCACGCTTGTACAGAACGTTGTTAACTAGCACGAAATTTTGTGCTTTCAATTTCAGTGTTCTTTTCTGCTGTTTGTCCATGTGACGTGGACATTCTCCATACGTTGAATAATACCATAAGGGTGTATACCATTCTTCTGCAGAATTAACTAATAAGACCAAAGGAAAGTCTTCTTCAACTTCTTGATCTGAACCAATTCCACCATTGCTCTTGAACTTGAGATCTCCATCTTCCGCCAATAATCTGCAAAGCCCTTGTCCGCGAACAAGCTTAGTTGGCTTAATCTCCAGATCATATTCTTGAACTCTTGCGATCCAATTCCCTCTTTTCGTGCCCATCTCCTGCTGAGTAAGCACACTTTTGACTGCTGGATCGGTGACATACACCGTAGTGTGTGAATTCAAAAGATAAAATCTGAAATTCTTGACAGCTCTGACAACAGCATAAGCGTTCTTCTCGATCTGGGAATAACGCATCTCAGCATCTTTGAAATTAGCACTCATAAAAGCAATAGGAGATTCACCCTCCTCACTGAGTTGCTGCGTCAAAATGGCAGACAATGAATGTTCTGATGCATAACAATAAAGAATGAAATCCTTCTGAAAGTTAGGCCGAACTAACACTGGTGCATTAGCAATAGCTTCTTTTATCTTAATAAAGGCCTGCTTGCCTTCGTCCGTCCACACGAATGTAGACGTCTTCTTCATCATTGCTGAAATCTCCTTTGTCAGCTCTGAGAAATCAGGTACAAATCTTCGGATAAAGTTAACTTTACCGAAAAATGAATGCACCTGCGTTTTGCTTGTAGGGAGAGATAGGTTTCTGATTGAATCCACCCGATTCGGATCTATTCTGGTACCTTCTTTGGAAACGATATGACCAAGTAACTTGCCCTCCGTCACCGCAAAGATTGTCTTCTTTGGATTCAAAGATATTTTATGATACCTACATCTCTCGAACACTTTCACAAGGTGTGAAAAGTGATCACTCCGTTTATCTGAAAAAACGGTTAAGTCATCAAGATAGACGACTATGATCTTATTCCTAAGATCCCCAAACGCTAAATCCATGGCTCTCTGAAAAGTAGCACCGGCGTTGATAAGGCCGAAAGGCATCCTCTCATAAGCAAACGTTCCCCACGGCGTGGTGAAAGCTGTCTTGATCTGATCCTCCTCAGCCACTGCAATCTGATTATAACCAGAAAAACCATCAAGAAGTGATAGCATTTCCGATCCGGTAACTGTCTGCAATGTATGCTCCATGATTGGTAAGGGATAGTTGTCCTTTAAGGACGATTGATTCAAGTTCCTGAAATCAACGCAAATTCTGATTTCTCCATTCTTTTTGCGCACAGGAACGATATTTGACACCCAGGTGGAATGATGAATAGGAAAAATTATTCTGGAGTCCACCATCTTCTGAATTTCCGCGTAGATAGTATCTTGAATTCGCGGATTATAATGTCTTTGTTTCTGCCTAAAAGGCTTCACTTCAGACTTCAGCGGAATTGTGTGAGACAATTCAATGGGTGTGAAGACCTTTAAATCTTCATATGACCAGGCAAAAACATCCTTGTACTGCTTGAACAAGGCGATAAACCTCTCAGTTTCTTCAGGAGTACAACATGTGCCCAAATTCACAAGCCGAGGCTTGTCTTCAGTACCTATGTTGACTTGACTATATTCTGATGAAGTATTCACCCCTGACCTTTTCTGATCTTGGATGTAACGATCATGCCTGTCAAAAATATCCTCTAAGGATACAAAACCTTTAGGAATCTGATTTCCTTTCAACTGTATGATTCCAGATTCTATAACCTCAGATTCTTCAGTAATTGACTCTTTGTGAGGAATTAAACTCCCCTCAAAGAACAATTCCTTGTAGTTGTCTCCCATGACGAGAAATTCTTTGATATCTTCATCATCACTGAAGACTTGCCAGTTGTCTGAATTATCAGGAACAGCTGGTCTATAAATTAACTCAATAGCAAATGAATTCTGACGAAAGTCAGAGTTAGGCATAAAAAGAGCGGCTGAAACTGCAAGCGCATCAGCTTTGCTATTGTTCATTCTTGAAATGTATTTGATATTAAATGCATCGAACCAGTCGATTGCATTCCATACTCTCTGCCTATAGTTTTGGAGACGATTCTTTCTAACATGAAATTGCTCTCTGACCTGCTTTACGATCAGCTCTGCATCTCCTTCAACTTGAAGCAGCTTGATCCCCATATCCTTTGCGTTTTTGAGACCTAACAAAAGTGCCTCATATTCTGCAGTATTATTAGTGCAATCAAATTGCAACCTATATGCAAAAGGATATAAACGACCTTCGGGAGAGATAATCACTACTCCCGCTCCGGAACCTGAAGTCGAACAACTGCCATCAAACTGCATCGTCCACATTTCTGATTCTTCTTCTAACAATTCGGTGGAAAGAGCAAAATTCTGACAATCATCTGTCACTTCAGACACCATAGCATATGTGCCTGGACCCGTGTCTTGATACAACACTTGAGCATGTGGGTCCTGGGACTTTACCACTGTAAACTTTGATTTGGTTTCCGGCTCTAACTTGAAAGTACCTTTCTTCAATGGGATTGTCGCGAACGACCAATCCATCTGTATTTCTCCTCCAAGATCCTTGCAAAAACTTCTACTAAGTAACATCCCGTAACTGGTAGGAATATCAGCTACTAGGATAGTCATCATAATCTTCTTCTCTGGACACGACGCTAGCCTCACTTGCGCATCTTTGAGTTGACCAACTAACGGCACCGGTTTGGACTCAAGTGAATAACACTTTTCTTGAGTTGGTGTGCATGAAAGTCCCAACGCATTCATAATTTGTAAGGGCATTACGTTGTCCGAAGCTCCGCTGTCAATTATGCAATTGCTCAGCTTGAAACCTCCTATATATAAAGATATATAAAACGGTCTCGGCTTCTCTTCTGCAGGAACTGAGGATTGTAGCAATGTCGGCTGAACGACATTCTTCTTTTTAAGAACGTTCAAGATCCTATCCAACTGCTCTGGATGATCTTGTAAATACTCCAGCTGAGATATCTGTACCTTCGTCTTCATCATGGAAGAAACAATGTCAAAGCTTGCTGAAGACGTATCTAAAGCTGCTGGCAAGATATTCTCTTGTGAAGGTTTTTGATTGGAAGTAGAAGCTACTTCCTTTGCTTTTGTATTCAAATTCCGCTTTTCCTCTTCCTCCTTCTGTGCTTTGAAATGTTGAGCACGTGTGAACACAGGTGAGGTGATATTCTCATGATTCACTGCAAGAGAAAAACAACGGGATTCTTCTTCTTCTTCAATAACGGGTTCTCGATCAAAATATCCCGTTGCGGAGTCGCCATCAAACTCGTCTGGCTGTGAAGAGACGACGTTTGAACTGGAAGGTATGAAGTCTGAACTAGGAGCGGAATCAGCAAATCCCATGAGCTGATTCATTCTTTGATTTTCCGGACAAGTAGTCCCGGTATGCTCTGCTGAATCATGGAATGTGCAAAAGACCGTGGCCTTTTCAGCTTCATTGTTTTGTCTCGGTTGTCCTTGCGGAAACTTTGACTTGAAATTATTGTACGGCTGAAAGTTATTCCTTCTCGGCTGATATGCTGGTTGTGATTGAAAAGGTGGTGTGGGCAAGGCTGGTTGCCCTTGAGGTGGTGACTGCCGCTTTAGTATCGTCACCTCATTTGCTACCTTCTGTAGCAACGGATCGGCCGACGCTTGCACGAGCGGCCTGATCGAATCATCTTTCATCTTGCCGGTTGTAATCATGGTATCTTCAAGCTTGATTGCTTCCTCCTGAAGGTGTTGTAGATCATCTTCTTCGCTTATCTTCAGGAAAAAGGCAATTTCTGACGGCAATGCGTTGATGAAAGAACTCATCAAAATCTCATCAGATGGATTCAAAGTGTGAGAAAGACGTGTAACAAGGCGATTAAACCTTGCCACGAATTCTCTCATCGGTTCATGCTTCTCCATCTTCGAATTTGAGAGTTGTGCAAATAATCTATGATTGTCTTCGGCAGGCTTGAATCTTGCCAAAAACTTCTCGCTCATGACAGCCCAACTGGTGATAATTCCTGGCTCAAGATTATTGAACCAATCTGCTGCGTTGTTCTCAAGAGTCTCCACGAAAAGACGAACGGCGATGTCCTCATGCGCAACATGCAAAACGGAACAAGCCGCCGTGAATGCTGATAAATGTTCATCTGGATGTTTAGAACCATCGCCATGAAATCTCGGGAAAAACTTGCGTGATCCCTTGGGCAATTCATGATGTCCTGGTAAAGCCAACGGTCCAATATTGTCACCCCAAGGCAAGGGGGCTGGACGTCTTGCGTTTCTTCCATTACGACCGTTGTGATCATCACCATTGTTGTTGTTAATAATACGATCACCCATCTCTGCTATTGGAGTGGGAGATTCTTCTTCAAAAATTTCTGATTCAGTAAACTGATCAGGAGCTTCTTCAAAAACAAGATCCGGCTGGATAGGAGGATTTCCTCTCCTTCTTCTAATGTAAACTCGGTATGCCAAGATGCTTAATTCCACGTGCGAGGTGGCAAAACTGGTCTACCTGCTGCAAGATCTGCTTTTTCTTCTTCTTTATCCAGAGTTGTAGCCGCGTTTCTCCACTGAGTGGTAGATGTATGATTTTCAAAAATGAACGTGCGCAAGCTACTGATAATATCTGACTGTTCTGCTTCGATGAATACTAAATTCGGCTGAATGACAGGCGGACTTAGTGCTGGTTGTTGAACTGGAGCAGTAGGACGCCAGATAGTCATAACCGTGACATGAAGTTATTTCAAGGCCTCGTGCCCCACGGTGGGCGCCAGAAAGAACTGTTGGCGTAACAACTAACACCTCTGGAGTAGAAGTTGTTATGAACAGCCTGTGTACACTACGCAATGAGTGCTCTTCAAATTAGGAGGGGAAGCTCCCTCGTTGTGCTTTGACAAAAATACTTGCAAAGGAAAATAAGCTAAACTATGTCCTGTCTTTTTGTTTCAGCTGTAGAGGCACAAGGCTTTCTTGAAAGAACCTATACGTTGCAGCTTAGTTTTCTCTGGTTTTGCAGATCTACTAACTACAACTTAAATTTAATCTATCCAATCTCCTCAGGAAAACAGAGCGAGAGGAAACGGAGCAAGGTTTGACTAACTGACGATAAACGGGTTTAAATTCTCTACTTGAGGGCAAGGTGGCGCAACTATCATCTCAATTTAAACCAGCTTATTGGGCACAAAACAGATTTAAGAATTTACCAAGACAATCTTATGGAACCCTGTGTGGCATAACACTTGATTGAAATAGCAAAGTCTTCACAAAACAGCCTTTATCATTACAATCTCACGAAACCCTATGTGGCATAACCTTTGATTATATTGATAAAGATTCACAAAACAGATTTATCACTGTAATTTCTCGAAACCCTATGTGGCATAACGATTGATCACAATGGTAAATAGACACAAAACAGATTTATCACCTCAATCTCTTGAAACCCTATGTGGCATAACAATTGATCTCAATGATAAAGATGTTCAAACAGATTTATCTAAACTAAGGAAAGAATTCACCACTACAATCTCTTGAAACCCTATGTGGCATAACAATTAATTGCAATAGTGAAGACACATGAACAAATACCAAAAGAGTAATATTGAGGGCAAGGTAGGCGCAGCATATATTTCTCTCTCAAGCAAAAGTTATTACAAATGAGCAAAAGCTCTTATTTATATACATCAAGGTGTAGGGAACCCTAAAATCACCTTGAGTCATCTACAGTTCTTGCAATGCATGCAAGATTTATTGCCAAACCCTAATGAAGTAAACTATACAGTTAACTGGAAAGCTACCATCGTTCTGAAACATCTAATCTAAAATGGACAATTGTGCGAGCATGCACGTCCTTTTATTGAAAGCAAGTTAACTGAAGACTACCATCAGTTAACGTAAAACCCTAAAAGAAACTCCAAGTAAATAAGGCAAATCTCAGAATAGATATGCATGTGATGACAACATCGAGTTAACTTAAAAGGGTAACACCAAGTTCAACTCGCGGTGTGTAATGTCTATCCCGAGGTGGAACTGGAAAGCCATCGATCGTTGATTCCCGAAAGTAATCAACTCTCAACGATTGTTGGATCAGACAATTATCCGAGCTTTCATGAGACTCGCCGAAGAATGCTATGTCGATGCAGCAGATCCTCACCACCGCGGATCCGAGATCGAAAGTTCAGCCTCTACCTCAGTTCCCATCGACACGCCGACATGACCGGGTAAGCCGAAAGTAATCTTACCTGTCTCCTAATCGGTAAAATGGTATGAATGAGTGCCCGGAGCTCTGACTGAACATCGGTAAGCTCAACGTAGGCACCACCCTCAATCTGATAACAGCACAGTAAGCGGGACACTAAAGTCCTCACAAACCGGAGTGCACTAGTGACGTGCTCTCTACTCCCAGCCAACTCTGATGCTAAACTGTCCTCTATCTTTACCCTGAAAACCAATTGTGTCTTCCAAGAGTAGATAGCCTCTCTGTCCTCTGCATCCGTGACTGTATCATAAGCCACACTCAGGTGAGCAATCATAATCTCGTCTCGGGGTTTGTTAATTGCCATATCTCTTTCCTCATCCTGAAGACGAAGACGGAGCTCACGTGCATTGTACCGCAACTGATATAACTCTGTAAGCATAGTACGGCCTCTAGCAACGAACTCCTCCCATTCCTCCAAACGCTTGCCATATGCAACCAAGTGATTGAGTTGACTTTGCTCTGCTGGAGGCTCAAGCATCGGTGGGAGGGTACTAATGGCATCAGGTCTATGCACAAGGCTAGAAATATACTGACGAAGCTGTCTGATTTCAGCCTTGAGGGCTGCCTTATCCCTCTCTGGCCCTTGTAGTATTCTATCCGGCACCGGCTCGTAAGTAACTTAGAAGATCAACCTGAGTCTAGCTGCAGTCACAATTCAAGGCTGACCTATGATAACCTTCAAAATCCTGAGATTCCAATTCAGCCAAGTTCTTCCCCTATGGAGGTATAGCAGTCTCAATGACAATCTCCATGTCAGTATTTCTCTCTACGTGGACCATGTTCTTGACTCTCTTATCTGGCGCATCTTGGTAAATGTCATCAAAATCAGAATGATTAAGAACATAGGATGGTTGCCTCCTCTTCCTTCCTAGCTGTAGCTTCGATCCAAGATTGATCTCGGCTAATGCTACTAGAAGGGTCTGCACTAGCGATAGGAGGTACTGATGAGAGTGAATGTGTAGAAGACCCACTGCGAGGTGGAGAGTCTAAATCCAATTCGATGTGAATTGGGACTGGTGAAGGCTCTGAAACTGGTGTAGGAACTTGAGGCTGAACCTCAGGTACTGGCGGGCTCAACCGACCTCCTCAACCGATTCTTGATAGGATATCCGCTGCCCGTATGTTCAATAAAGCGTGCTTCGCCCTTTGAATTGTTTGGCGCTTGACCTTTCTTAGGAGGATTACTCCTTTTCTTTTGTTTAGGTTTTGACGAGGAAGGTAACGAAGGATTCACCACTACTAGTGGCTCTGCTCTGGGAACACTTACCCTCCTTGTCTTCTTGCTGTCGAGGTAAAGTATACTGTTCTGGATAACTCTACTTGACCTCTCTTTGACCGTTGCGTATTCCTTGGCGTGCCAATCAACTGCTGGCAACGACATTGTGTATCGACCTGCTCTCTCAAAACCGGGAGGGAAGAACTTCTCCCTCGCCATTCGATAAACCTCCCACATCTTCGATAAGAAACAAATCGCGGAGGAGAGAGAACGGGCCGTGAATCGCGCCTCCTAACCTCAAGTCATCCGCTAATTTGCCCAGTAATCCTCCATAGAAGGTTCGTGATATGTGCCTCCAGCAAGGCGAGTTGTATAATGACCTGAAAGATCATAGGCACATGCTTCGACAAGGTACTTAAGATGATATTTCTCAAGTTCTTGTCCCGCGATCTTACTATCAATTGCCGACTTGCACCAATACATTCCAAATTGAAAAGGAAAGTTGAGAGATGGTCTGTGCCTGCGGCGAAGAAGACGATGAACATCATGCATCTATCTTAGGAATTCTTGAAAGATTGTCTTATCCGAAGGATAACGTGGAAGCATAGCTGGATTTCCTGTGAAGCCGTAAACTCGGATGTAGGTGTATGTTGGGAATTGAATAAACCAATCCGCCCATCCATCCATCGCTGCCCTAGCAACTGCCGAGATACGAACATGCAATTCCCGGTCCAAGTTCCTCACTGTATAAGTCAAGAAAGCTTCATGAACACGCTTGAAATGACGTTCAGCTCTGGTGAACTCAAGCTGATCATAATACTGATAAACCTTCTGAACACTGAGGATGCCCACGGTGTTAAGTCCTCGGAACTGACCCTGATAAGCGATCAAGTACACGAGATATGAACACATGTGAAACTCATGGGCAACTAAGAAACCGGTGATCTGCCTGTGGAGAATGTCACTGATGAAGGATGCCCAGTCATAATGCTCCTGCCCAGAAATGATGCGACCAATAATGTAATACATCCAAGGCTGGAAAACATTTGCATGTTCTTGACCTGAGACACGATTCAGGAGTGTGATTAGAATCGCATACTCATCCTTGTATTCACCGCGACCCACATTGTTTGGCAATCTGTTCTTTGCTTGTTTTAACCATCTTTCTGCCATCTTCTTCTGACACTTGTCCATATCAGCATCAAATGCCTGTGCACACTGCTCCATAGAAACAACTAGGCTGTTCGGTGTTGAGGAATGCCAAAACTCCTTCGATGTCCAAGGTTTGAGACGCAAATGACCTATCCGTCAATTGACACTATCTCACGAGTAGTAGAATTGTAATGCTTAATGCAAGCCATCACGAATTCAATACAGTGCACGGAGATAGGTATGGAAGCGGCCTCTAGTAAACCAGACTGCTCAATATTCTGAATGATTGAACTTCTGATCTTAACTGGGTCTAGCACTGCTTCTGGTAATACTTTGTGAAGATCTGTCTCAACCAACCTGCGGAAATCATGAGTAAGGACGGTTTTGGTCCTGTATTCGAGCTGAGTGAACTGCATTCTGAAAAATTCGCCTGTTGACTGTGAACTTGACTATATTCTGACAAAATTTCTGGAAAGCTATAAATAGCCTGCGAGAGTTAAAAATAGCCTTTCGAAGAATTATTTTCAGCGAAAAATCCGAGATATGGGTTTTGTCCAGAAAAGGATTCTAAGACAACCCAGAACGTCAGATTTGCGAAAATTCAACTTCTACTCGATTGTACAAAGATTTTTCACTTGAGAAAATTAGCAATTCGAGAACGAATGTTCTGAAGCTAAAAATTCGTGAAAAATCAAACGCACAATTTCAACTCGACGAAATTATATGAGAATGATCCAGATACTGAGACTTGTAGAATTCGCCAATTTCAGGAACATGCACAATGAATTTTGTGAGAAATCTGTGATTGAAAGGATGAAAAAGACGTTTTTATTATGTCTTCTTCTTGTGAAAATCGCCCAAGATTTCTTCAGATTGCTGATAATTATGAACTTGAATCTGCAAAAAGATATGTTAGGAAAAATCGCCTCTGTGAATTGATGTAGATTTTGCCTTGAACTGGAAGAATTCGCCTTATTTTGAAAACCACGAACTTTCCTCTCTTGAAATTTGCGCCTTTGAATATGAATGAAATTCGAATTTCCTTTGAAGAAAATACGAATTTATATAATGAATTTGAGGATTCGCCTTTTGAATATAAAATTCGCCCTTGAATATGAAATCCGCCTTTGAATCTCTGGAGAACTTGCGAATTTTATTGATTTAAGGAAAACGCCTTTGAGGAATTTGCGAATTGTTTTGGATGAATTTGCTTTGAAGATATGCGCCTTCTCTTCTGAAGAAATTCGAATTTTATCTTTGAAGTTGCTTTGAAATTAATAAACTTCGATTTCCCTTTGAAGATAATGAATTTGCCTTAGAAAATCACGAATTTCTCTTAAGATTAAATTTGCTCTTGAGAAATACGAATTTCCTTTGAAAGCTTGTGAATAACAATGAAGATTGCGCCATGTTAAATAAGAAGAAATTCGCACCACTTAGTAACTGCAAGAATTCAAAACCCTAACACGAATAGAAATCCTCTGATTGGTTGCCTTTCAGTTGCACTGCCACTAACTGGAAGTTCAAATTTGAAAATAATAATAAAATATTTATTATCATGCAATTAGCGCCAAAAATAGAAAATCGCCATCTTATGCTAAAATTGCAAATATTCTGAACTTCAGTTGACAATTTTGTTGAAGCTCTGAGATTCATCGTCAGACTTCAATGATTCCGAAAAGTCATCTTTTGAGCATATAGGCGTCCATTTGCTCAAGATACTTCATTTTTTATTAACTCCCTATTTAATAGCTGATAGCACTGTCACGACTGGCCAACTTCGACACTGATTTCCGGATGACCGGGTGATGCTGAGATTGATCTGAAGAATTCATCGGAAAGCCTACTGAACAAGGAAGAAATGTCTGTTGGGAGACACTACTGCAAAATCCATCGTTTAACCCTTTGAAAAATTAGGTGCTCTTGATTAAATTGCTTTTACGGGTTCCAGACTTGGCCATTTCTCAAACTGCCATCTGACGCTTCAAACGGCTGCCGACGGTGAACGGTGAACCCTGCTGACAAGCAACGAAGCTCACTGCGTGCCTGGAGACATTCTACATCCAACGACTGTACATATGACACCTGAAAGCTGTGTTAAGGGCCTCAAAAATAAAAGCGCCCCTGGCTCTTGGTTGCACTGGTGTCATTTTGATGAAAGTTGAACTTTCATCCAAGTACCCTACTTTGACGTCTGATATCTGGAGCTGGGATAACCCGATTCAGGCACTATCTGTTTTAACGGACAGCCGGAAGAGCCCACAAGAGAAGTCTCTGGAGGTGACGAAGCAAGAAAACTGCTTCTAAGGCCTCAAACACTCCAGTGCGTATTTTATTTAAAATTACCGCTCCAGACTTGGCCATTTTTCGGACGTCTTCGCTTTGTAGTATTACACTAAAGACCTCGCACGTACGAGCAACTGCCAAATCCCGAAGGCTGACGGCTAAACTCGTTGGATAGATAAAATGATTACGCTCAACAGCCGTAAAGACTTCGAACGCGAACGGGCTCATCTGACAGGCCTAAAGGCTAGGCGCCTCTAGACTGTGGAAATACACTGAAAATCATTTGTTGGTCCGTCCGTGAAATTACGTGCTTGGTAGAATCGCCGCCACGATCACCTGGAATGTTGGATTGACAAGCAGAATGGTGCGTTGCGGAGCTAGGCTAGAGTATTACTGATGTCGTGAAGACTCTGTCTGCAAATTTTTCCATTTGAAAGGTCCTTTAAGCCAGCGCCCCTGACCTGTACTTGCACTGGGAATAAACGGAGAAGCTCAGAAACGTGAAAACTCCATTTTAAGCTGATCTTCGGATGACTGCCGCCGGAGTTCTGAAACTCGGATGACTGTGCTTGATATTTCGTTGGACGAGCAGACTAGTCGTGAACCAATTGACTGTATTCGCCATCGAAACTGTCGAGATTTACCCCCTCCTTAAGATGGGCGCCCTCAGGCTAGAGGCGCGCTTTTGCCTGAAAAGGACAAGTTTCTCGCATCTTGAAATTTGAGGATTTCAACTTCTGTTGCTGATTGCCGGAGCTGTGAGTCTCGGAATGCTTCGCTGAATAGCTCGACGGATAGCCAGGCTAATTCTGAAGAGATTGACTGGATGCTTGAGCATTTTAAACAAGATCTTGACCTCCAACAAGTTGGGCGCCCCTGGGCTATACTTGCACTTTTTGACTTTTCCTTTGAGAAATCTTCATAAATTGACCATTAAAACTCCGTTTCGATCATTGAAATCATCAGATGCACCATGAAATGCCGTCGTGAGATGCTCCTCCATCGTGAAACACTCCATTTTGAGTCTCTGCTTTAGGTTCTGTTCAATATAACTGACTTTGACTGACAAACTATTGACAAAAACTCCATGCTTGATATTGCCCAAAACTGTGTTTTACAACATTTTAGCAAGGTTTAGACTTTTTAATGCAAAATGCCTTGATGAAGCAAAAAATTTGGTTTGGGTACAACAGTCCAGGAGGTAGATCAACAAACACCTTACTCTTTTTGGTGAGCAAGGACTGGATATCCGAAGGGTAGTCCCTCTTCGTTTCAACTGGACTTGTTGGAAGAACCATACACTCAGCGGCCCACTCAACTTGATCACATCTAATCAGCCTCTCCATCCTTTTGAATGACACAATCCAAGGACCACCATTGGACATACCTCTTAACACCACCTTCTTTCCATCGGATTGAAACTTAAGCTCCATGGTTTGCAGATTTAGAGAGATCTCTCCAAGTGAATGCAGCCATTGAATGCCAATGACGACATCTGTGTCCCCAATATTGACCACATAGAAGTCATCTTTGACTTCATAGTTGCCCAATTGCATAGACATGTTTGAAATCTTTTGGGTGCAAGAGATGTGAAACCCATCGACAACCATAATTTCGAAACCTTCAAATTCTTCCGTTTGGAGCCCTTTCTTTGCCACCATGCCTTCATCAATGAAGTTGTGCGTTGCTCCTGTGTCAATCAACCCAACTATTTGTTGCCCCTTAATCATGCCTTGAACCTTGAAGGATTCATTTTTTTGGAAACTCGAGAGTTGGGCAAAAGTGCCCCCACCTCCTTGTTCATCTTCAGACTCTTCTGGAGCTTTCTCTTCATCACTTTCTTCAAAACCATACCACTGCTCTGAGTGATCAAATTCTGATCCAAAATCAGAATAGGCCTCCAAATGGTTTGCATGGCCCCATCCATAGCATCTATGTCCCTTAGTCCAAGGTTCTTTGCAAGTGTAACACTTTCCTTCCTTCCTAAGCTTCTCATGAAGCTCATCATCCATTTTGGAAGGGAATTTCTTGTGCTGATTTGAAGAGTGTCTCTTATCTCTCCTGTGAGCAAAGGGCTTGGGTGGAAATTTAGGCCTAGGGGCAGACAACTCCATGCTTCTCGCTTTCTTGATGGGTTCTTCAAGACTTGGTGGGTCAAATTCCTTAACCCATCCCTTCAAGGGTTCCACTAAACCTTCGGAAAACAACACTACTAATCTTCTTTCAGTGATGTTGGGCACCATCACAGAAAGCCTTTGGAAATCAGCTATGTATGCATCCAACGAGCCATGCTGTTTCAGCTGTGCAAGCTCGCGAAATTTCACCTCAGGGTCCTTAGTGTCAAACCTTTCAATCAACTTGTTTGTGAACTCATCATATGTGCGTATGAGGTTACGGTCAAGTGTGACCAAACCATGGTACCACCATTTGTGGGCAGCTCCCTCCAAGTGCAAGGTTGCAAACTTGATGGCATCTTCTAGCATAGGTTTCAATGAGAGGTAGTTGTCAAGTTTTTGAACCCACGACCTTGCTGAACATGTTTCACTTCCATCGAAGTGAGCCAAAGACACCTTCCCAATGGCTTGCTGATAGTCATTTCTAGGAGCCATAGGAGCTCGGTTATCAATTCTTCCACCATTTCTTCTGTTTCTCTGATTCAAGAATTGATCAAAGGACCATTGGTCTCTAAGATCAGGGGGTAAGGTGGCATATTCCATGTAGGCTTGTCTAGCATCATTTGCAAAAGGAATTGCAGCCTCAACTTGCGGTTCTTCCCTCTGAGTGAATGTAGGAAAGAGTGGCCTAGAGGTGGCTTCAAGCTGGCCAATAGTTTTGTCTCTCCCATTTCCATCGTTTCCATTGACACCACTATTTTCTCTTGTAGCATTGTTTTGGTGGGGTGTATTCTAAGTAGCTTGCTGATCTATTTTTGCAAGCAACCGTGACATCATGTCAATCATCCCATCAAACTTCTTCTCCATTCTGTTTTCTCTTTCTTCCATGGTCTACCTAAGGTTATTTGACATGTTCTCAATTGCTCTATCGATATCTATTGCTTTACCGGTCTCTCTCAAAGCCTCTAAAAGAGTGTCTGCCTTTGGAACTGATGGAAACTGTGACTGACTTCTTGCCTGACTTCTGGTGTAGTATCTGTGGGCTTTGTCACTCATCTGACTGCTGACACTGTTGGGCACAGGATGGCAGAATCATGGCTTTGATACCACTATAATGAGCCGGACCAATTTTTATCATTGTTTTTGATAACAAATTACAAGGCAACATGCACTCGTTAAGGTTAGCTCCAAAACCAAAACGATGCATAAGGTAACTCTAACCAAGAATGCGTCGAGGAGGACAAGCATATGGTTAGAGGATCTTGTGCATGTGAATTGAAAGTAACTCTAACCAAGAATGCGCCGAGGAGGGGCGAGCATATGGTCAGAGGATCCCTACTAATTGTTGACTGAAAGTAACTCTAACCAAGAATGCACCCTAAGACCCGATGTGGGAGGAGGGGTGAGCATATGGTCAAAGGATCCATGAGTTTTGTGACAGCTCAATTGATCAACAGTATGGAGTACAATGCAATACAAGAAAATAGGCGGCTTGCCGACCTCTTCCACTAACGTGGGAATATGATTTGCAACTAAAGATTACAATGAACTAGCAAGATAAGAATACTGGCTGACAGTACTACTAAACAACCTTACAATGATGATAATCCATGCAAGCACACTATATTAGTGACATAGACCAAGCTGCAATTGTGTAGAATATCTCTCACATGCTCAATATGACCTCAAGAACTCAAACCCAGCCCAAATAATGAATTTCCTAAATCTGATATGACAGACCAGCAACTTAAAATGCAATAACCAGCAACCAAGCAACTCACTAAAATGCATATATCTCACTCATAACTCACTCAATTGACACAAAATAAAATGCATAAGCTTCTAATGCTGATGGCACCCAACAAGGTGTTGGGTGAAAATTATGTAATCAACTTTTCCAATAGATTACACAACTAGGACTTTAGCCACAGCTATGTGAGATTCAATCTCTCCTCTCAGCAAGGGGAGGCGCCCTTCTTACAATTAAAAACCAGCTAGAGTATTTACCAAATATTTACAGTATTTACGAAGTGGGGGGTGCATGTTGCATTCATCATTCTCTATTTTTTCATAGAAGATGTGTATAATGCTTCACAGCTGAAAACGTTCTTAATTCAAAGTACTAGAAACCTACCAAAAGCAGTCCAACTGATTCCCTATCTTGGAAAAGCACAGCTTAGAGGTATCAAATAAGATTATAACAAAAGAAAAATGGAAACAAGTAAGGCTCACGAAGGCGCAAAGTTGTTTCGTAGTCTTTTCAACTGCAGATCTATGAGAACAATATAGTTTGTCGCATTAGAAGCACAAAGTCTTCTTAGATGCAGCAATTCATTCGAACAGCATGAGAGATTACAAGCTCAAAGTCTTGTAGATCTTTCAACCAAAACATTAAAACATAAAAACAAATTCAAGTTAGAAATGTGACACAAAGTCCACAAGAATCACTTGAAGTCCTTCAGATTTCATAAATTAATCACCACCAATCTCAATCAAATTCAAGAGACAATCGATCCAACGCAAAGTCTGGTATGCAATTTATTCCTTTATTGATCAAATTTAGATTCACAAAACATGAACACAAAGTTTCACAATTTGTTGCAAATTGAGCTGCACTTCGTTGCAAAAACTAAAGGATCCAATTACAATAGAAATCCCTCATATTTATAAAAGAGAGGGAAGAGTAAATCTAGGAAAGTTAGGTGAGCTAATTTAGGAAAATCTCACCTAACTTTGACTAAAGTCAAAATGTAATTTGTTTTCATGAAACTACATCTCGGATATTAGTGTAATTACATTTTTCAAAATGACATTTAAGATGTCAAAAACTATTTACAAGATGCACAAAGGGACGCATAGAAAATTTAACACTGGAGATCAGGAATCTTCATGGTTCCTTGCTTGGGCGCGGAAGTCTTCATATTTTTTCCTAGTCTCCTGCATGAACGCATCATCTGGGCTGACTGTGTAATCTACAAGGGTGTGAGCTCTTGTGATCGACCTTCTGGAAAATGAATGGATTTTCTTGCACCCGCGAAGATGCGTCTTGAGATTATCAAGTGTCAGCCGTATATTACAAATGATATGTATTGAGGCTTTGGGAAAAACTGTCATCCTCAACTTGTTGCATAACGGCTTCTTTGTAGATCTGGGATAGTTCACTGGATCAGAAGATGTCACCTTTAGGATCACTTGATGAAATCTGGAGAGAAACTGCAAGGATGGTGAATCAATAGGCGTTAGCAGAAAAAGTAGCATTGGGAAGCGTGAAGCAAGAAACGATGTTGATAAAGCATGAAATGAGCAACTAGGCACGAAAAACAATGCAAGAGCGAAGAAACAGGGTCTGGAATGGAAATAGAGCAAGTTTGAAGAGACTAAGATAAAAACTACCAAAAGTGTAAAGGTGCTAAAATTCAGCACCATTGCACAAAAAATGACTAAGTTTGGAAAAAGTGAAAAGGTGCTAAAAATAATGCCATAGTAAAAAATTGGCTAAGTCTGGAAGAAAAGTGCAAAGGTGCTAAAATTCAGCACCATTGCACAAAAAATGACTAAGTCTGGAAAAAATGCAAAGGTGCTAAAAATAATGCCATAGTCAAAAGTTGGCTAAGTTTGGAAGAAAAGTGCAAAGGTGCTAAAATTCAGCACCATTGCACAAAAAATGACTAAGGCTGGAAAAAGTGCAAAGGTGCTAAAAATAATGCCATAGTAAAAAATTGGCTTAAGTCTGGCAACAATGTGTAAGAGCGCACTTTTTTAGCGCTTCTACACATTTTTGGAAAATCACTTTTTATGCAGGGTCGCTGATTTTTGGCGCCCCTGCACTTTCAACACTTAGCCAAAAATTTGGATGAGTTAGAGCACACTTTTTTGGCACAACTGCATCTTTCACAATTTAACTAAGTATGATCAGTGAGACTTCGCGAAAGAGCTCGTTTCGAAGGTCTTCGCGAGGCGAACATAGGGGGATGCTCAAACTAACTGTTTGAGGCTTTGGAACGCATTACGAGGTGGCTCAAAAATCACCTCGTTTTGCGTGCTTGAACTACACGAACCTAGGAAACAGACAAGTTTCGTAGGGGGGTTATCCATGGAACGAGCACTGCTAGATTCCGTGATAACACAAGGAATACTGAAACCACTCCAATTGACTCTTATTCATTTTGCACGAAATTCAAAGCATGCTTAGAATGGTACGGCCCTCAAGGAGGGGCGATTTCACTCTAGAAAATTCATTTCTTGTTAATAAAATCTGCAACTTCACAAAAAGGGTCGCCCCTAGCAAGGAAACACAAGGGTGAAGTACCCAGAATGAGAATATTTTTATTTTTGAACTTATGAGCAAAAACACACATTCAGCTACTCTAACCAGCAATTCCAAAATTTGACTGAAATGCAAGAAACTCAACTACAATATGCTAGAAACCCAACTACAAGTGCAAGAAACTCAACTACAACTAATCTCTCAACTAGTTGCTATCTTTCAAGCAGGAAGTCAAGCCTAGCTAGGAGGTATGCATCCCTCAAAGTAATCCACTAACCATTCCGGTAGCATAATAGTGCAGTAGACATGAGATGAAGAAATGAAGAGAAGAGGAGGCCTCTTATATAGACTTGCAAAGCATCTAGAAGGGCGCCCAAACCAGTCAAAGCATTATTCAAATTTGAGTTGATTCCTTATCCCTCCAAAGTGGCGTCCACATTCATAAAGGCAACTTTTCTTTAATTTAAAAATATCTTCTCTTCAAAAGTTGGCATCCCACCTCCAAGAGAAATATTTGACCTTAGAAATATTAAATTTCCTCCTGATGATGCGTCCACCCATGAGGTCCCCCTTTTCAGAACAACTTAAAGTCAAGTAGCTAGGCCAAGGGGTTATAACATTAAAATATAACATTATTTTAATTAAAATACTTATCTCTCCAAAAAATGCATCAAAAGGCCAAGAACAACCATACCAACTGAACTGACTGCAGAGAGGAGCCAACTGCACTGAAGCCAACAGGACCATTGCTAGAAATAGAATTTACTAAAAATAGTAGATTCAGAAAGTTGCTCAGAACACCCTGCATGCTATACCACTGCGAAGCTCTCTGAAAACCTAGAAAGAATCCGCAAACCAAACTCCAAACTCCAAGCAACAACCCCCTAGAAAATAGGAAACCCTAATTTTTCGCCTCCGAGTAGTCTACGGGTCTCCGGAATAGGCTAACGGTCAACTACAAGAATCACTGCTGAGAAGGGGACATTATAGAGCCTAGCATTGCTTCATCACCCTTACCTCATCTTGGCAAGAAATCATATTGTGGTTTGGGTGTCTTTGAGATGGGTGTTCATACAAATGATGGCAATTCAGAAATTTTCAATATGTGGTGAACAAAGAGGTTTGGATAAGACTGATTTGACATTGCAAGATGTGGAGGATCACTTGGTGGTTAAGGAGGTCATAGCTGTACATATAGTTTCTAGATCAACCATTGAGGAAGATCATGAGTACTTTGGTGGCGACCCTTTGATAGAGCATGATGATACTCGAGATTTTACACATGGATGTAATGGAGAAGAGGCCAAGAAGGAAGCTGATTTGGAGGTGCATAATTATGAAGACCAATTCGAAGTTTTACATGGAGGTGTTGGGCCTCATAAGTCACACCTTTTGGAAGGTCAACTAAGGGTAAATGAAGGTATGGTTATGGCAGCTCTAAACCATTTTGATCATGTTCAAAAGATGATGGCAGGTTTGTGTTTGAAATATGCCCCTTAATTTTTTCTTGGAATTTTCACGACACAATCAACATTATGCCAAATGAATTAGCGTTAGCTCCAAATTGAAAATCCAAATTTAAAAGATCTTAACGCCAAGAATGCACACTCAATCCCAATGAAGGAGAGGTATTGTCATATGGTAGAGAAAAGTAAGCAATAATTGAAATGAAATTACAATTGAATGGAGCTAGGCGGTGAACTAGCCATGTAGAGTCCGCGCTACCACTTATTCAGTGGAGGGGAATAAACAATAAAATGCAAAGTAATTCATCCACTTAGCGGGAATCCACTCCACGGTGAGGATTCACCGCTTACAAAAGTGGGTGATTGAAAGAAGATACAATATTAGATTTTTCCACACTGGCGGTAAACCATCCAAGGGTTAAAGTGTTTGCAAATGTTCACAAGTAAATGAAGTAAATAAAATGACTGGATTAGTACTACTAAATCACAGCCTTACAAAGTAACAAATCTGCCATTTACAAGTGTTACAATAATAGAATCAATGCAAACATTTGAAGAATGATTATTTCAGTATTTAACCTTCTCAATCACCAAAATGTAAGCCAAAATCTGAATGATTAGCAATCTGATATAAATAAACAGCAGACTGAAATTGTTAACCAACAAACTGTATCACACCCAAAATGCTCAAAACTCTCCAAAGATACCTCTGAATGACCTAAGATGAATTGCAAAAGTATTCTAGGATGTTGTCGCCCAATTTCCAACTCACAAACTACATCATAAGCTCATTAAACAATTATGCACAAATTTCAAGGCAACCTCAACATGGTATGGCCTCCAAGAGGGGCGATTTTCACTTTAAAAATCAGAAACTTCAAATTAAAATATGCAAACTCCTAGGATGAGTTGCCTCTGGCATAGAATCAATATGAGCAATTACCCAAAACCAAAATAAAATCATATGAAGAGCTGTATATAAAAACCTCCTTCAGCCATGAAATAACCAACAAACACAAACAGGAAATTATTACCAAATTCTTCAACTTTGAAGCTCAATATGTACTTCTGGATGAAGCACACTCTCAATCAACCTTCTAGGGAACCATAGTTTCAGGCCCGAAGAATGTAGTAAAAATTGCTAAGCTTCCCCTTAGCCAGGTTCTGAAATCAATTCAACAGCATAACTTTACAATATTTTCCAAAGATGAGAATGAATGAGCAAGGCCTCAATAAATAAGCTTCAAATGGCAAATGAAACACTCTAAATTCCAAGAAGTCAAATCACTTCAACTTCCAAAAGGGACGCCACTTCAACCATTCACTTTATTTTGAAATAATAAAATATTATTCATCTTCCCTTTTTGGTGTCCATTTCAAAATGCAACAATAAAGCATTTATTAAATCATTAAATGCTCAACTTGACCCCTTAATGTCCCCTCTTTAAAACAACTTGAAGTCATCAAGCTTAGGCGTGGGGTATAACTTAAAAACATGAAATTGACTAAGTATAAAACTCAGTCCAAGGAGATAACCAAACCAACGCCAATACTGAAACTGATGGATTGCCAAAAATGGCATGATGACCTGAGCTGAACTGCTGATGATGCCACTGCCAAAATTAGACTCACTAAAAATAGCCAATGCCAAAAATAGTAAGTTCACCTCAAAACCAACAGAAAGCTGAACTGAGTTGGAAGCAAGACTTACTGAAAGTGGAAACCCTAAATTTGCACATCTAAGTAGCCTACGGATTTCCGGAAATAGGCTAAATCCAAATGAAGAGCGTAGGGTTAAATTGGGGACATTACAGTGTTGGAAGGATCTAGGGAATCATTACGGTTTTGAGGGAGGTCCATCTCTTGCTGACTTGCACGAACTCAAGGAGGCCTTGGTGGTAGTGAAATCATACTACCTACACTTACTTGTAGATAGGGATCACCTCTTCACGCTTGGTGAGATATATTTTGATGCTTTGAGAAGAAAAGAAGATGAGGTGGATAAGCTTTGTGAGGAGTTGAGCATGGTACACTCTTCATCATACATAGCAGAATTTCAAACTTTTATGTCAGCCACATCCAATGAAAAACAATGCAACATGAAGATGGCAAAAAGTGGAGACATGGAAGGACTTGAAAGGTCCTTTGATGAAGTCATGAAGGTAGAAGAGACACATACACATGAAGATTCAACTTCTAGCCATGGGAAAAAATTTGTGACACATGGTACACTTGATTTTCACTTGGAGACATCTCGTGGACCAGCACTTGTTGATATCCATCCACTTATGCGAAGAGAAATGATTGAGACTGAGGAAGACATCACACTTGGGCATGAGGTAAGGACTGATTTTCTGATGTATGACAGCAGTCCCTTATCTTCATATCATCATGATATACCAGCCAAGAGGATTAGCCTTGAGGCTCGTGAATTCCCTTGGGAGACTCATGTTAGATTGGTACTTGATGCAACAAGGGGGAAGAAGATGTCTGAGGTGAATGAAGACACTATGGAAAGGTATGACAATTGTTCTGATTTTCTGATTTGGAATAACAGCCTTTGGTTTTTGCATAATCTTGAGTTGGTAGCTCCTACTCATGAGGAGGATAGTAAGAAGTCTTCTTCTATTGTTGGAATTCAATTGGGAGACAAACATGAGGTCTTATTTGTGTGTCCAAGACCCAAGAAGACCAAGTTAGTATAACTTGATATGGTAGAGGCAAAGAAGATTCAAAGCATGTGGCATGTAAGGAATAAGCCATGAATGGTGGCTAAGCAAGTGGAGCAATCAGGTTTGAGGTATGATTCAGAACTCCTTGAGTGTTTACATAGACTGCTTTAGGAAGTTTTGGTGTCATCTCTTTCGAAGAGCCATTTGAAGGCTCACATCATAGACTTGGATGTGCATGATATTTATGGAGCCACCATTGACAAGTATGATGCAATGAAATATCCCGAACCAATTTTTTTCAATTTTTGCCAATAACACACCAATGCAGAAGCACCCGTTAGGGTTAGATAAATGAAACCAGCAGTTACAAAGTAACTCGTTGCCAAGAATGCGCACTCAATCTCAACATGAGAGAGGCTGTCATATGGAAAGAGGATCGTCAGTACATTAATTCAAACTGCAACTGGAAAGTAACTCTAACCAAGAATGCGTCAGATGACGGCGTGCATATGGTCAGAGGATCCCTATCAATTATGATGCGGAAAGAAACTCAACACCAAGTATGTGTTTCCCAATCCAAAGTGGAATGAGGCGACCATATGGCGGAGATATAGAGAAATACAAATGCAACTTCAAAATGTAGTAGGCGGCAAGCCAGCCTCTTCCACTTATGCAGTGGGCAATTGCAAAACATAAAGAGCCAGAATGAAGAAATGCTGACAGTACTACTGTGCAGCTTACAATATGATGGAGAATGCTTGCAAGAACACGGATTAGATCTCTTCAAATTGCTGCGATGATAAGTATGTCCTCCACAAGGTCTAATATGACTATCTAGCACTCTATCAACACTAAAATGCAATTTTTCCAAGTCTGGTCTGACAGACCAGCAACATGAATGACTGAACCAGCACCCCTTAGACTCACTACAAAGCTCTTTTCTCACTCAATACTAACCCTATTGACCTGAAATCAAATGCATAGCTCCTTTAGAAGATGGCGACCAAGTTTAGACCACAAATCCTCACCAAAAACCCCTATCTTTTTTTGTGCACAATTCCCAAGGACATCAAATGGTACGGCCCTGCAAGAGGGGCGATTTTCTTCTAATAAATTCAAAGCTTCATAAAAAAATCCGAGACTTGTCAAATAGGGGCGCCCTTACCAAGGAAACACATTGGGTCAATACCCAGAAGAAGATTAATTTTATTTTCAAATCTGCAATTGAAACTCACTTACAGCCAAGATAATCAGCAACTCCAGAAAATTACTAATATGCAAGAAACAACACTATTAAAGCAAACCCGACTACAATGCAAACCTCACTACAAAAGTCACTCCAAACAAGCAAACCTCTCTACTAGGTGCTATCTCTCAAGCACGAAGTCGAGCCATGGCTAGGAGGCATTCATTCCTCGAAGCAATCCAACAACCATTTCGGTAGCATAACAATACTCAAGATATCAAATAACAAAATGAAGAGCAACTGCCTCCTTATATAGACCCTTTGAGAGAATCTCAAGAAACCTCTAGAAGGTGCGCCCCACTTCAAGACCTTTTTAGGTTTTTGACTTTGACTTGGCTGCTCCCTCCAAAAGGCGTACCTTTTCTTTAGTGATAAAATCACTTTAAAATAAAACATATTCTTCTCCAAAGGTTGGCGTCCAATTTCTCTTAAGCAATTATTCACTTTAGAAATATTAAAATATTTCCCCATGAGATGACCACCCTCAAAGTCCCCCTTTTTAAAACAACTTAAAGTCATATTACTAGGACAAGGGGTTATTTTATAAAATAAAACATTATTGACTTTAAATGACTTATTTCTCCAAAATGAACCCCTTAAGCCAAAAATCAGAATTACCCAATGAACTGCCAGAAAAGGAAAGCTTGCTGAGCTGATGCTGACTTGACCACTGCTAAAAATAGAATTTACTAAAAATAGTAAATTCGGAAAGTTGCTTGGATCAAAGTGCATGCGACACCATTGCGAAGCTTTCTGAAAACCCAAAAGAATCCGCAATCCAAAATCCCCGACTCCAAGCTGTAGCCGTCATAACTTACTAAAAATAGTAAGTTCGGAAAAGTTGCCCGACGCAGTTGCAAGTCATACCTCTGCGAAGTTCTCTGAAAACCCAGAAGGAATCCGGAATCCAAACAACCAAACTCTAACAAGCAAAACCCTGAATCTTCAAGAGAACCCATCAAACAGCCGGAAACCCTAATTCTGCCACTGACTTGCCGACAGCACACTGGGAATAGGCTACCAATCATTGAAAAGTGAAGTGCTAAAAACGGGGACATTACAGTCTGCCCTTCCCAAAATTGCTTGTCCTCAAGCAATACCACCATAACTCCAGAAAACTTAAGACTGATCCATACCAAAACAAGTATGATCCCAGGTTCCCAAACCCATCTCAAGAAGGATCCACCATGCCGATGCTGCACCACTCTGATCACATCAGTGAAAACATCATGCCAATGTTGCACTACCCTTCCTTGTAACTCCAAAGTGTTACCATCCATGTTACCCAAACTGAAAGATCTTAAAGGACTGAGATCAATATCATGCAACATCTCATGTCTGCGATGCCCCGAATCAACAGTATCAACCACACCACTATCAATCATAATTCTAGGCAAAAAGAAAGATAGGATACTCAACTCAAAATCAACCTCCTCAGCATACCTCCACATGGTAAATAACGAAGTCATGACTGCAAATGTGACATCTTCCAATCTTCTTGCAAGGAGGAAAGCAATCCTTTGCAAGATCTCAACAAATTCATACTCATGTCTCCACATGGAGCTACTATGTCTCATCTGAATTATATTGATACTACCATGAGGACTACAAAAAACTCTCATAGTTCCAACCTCATGAATCTCAGAATGATGAATCAAAACAAGTGGTAGTTCGCTGTCCTGAACCAACAATGAGAGAGAACTATCAAAGTTAACATCACAAGCCTCCATAAGATGAACCCCGAGAATATAATTGGTGTGAAGGAACAAATAGTCTCTGCTGTTCAAGGCTAAAGTCAGCGAAGAGCAATCTGATTTTAGTACTTCACACAAGAAAAAACAGCAGCACCAAAGAAATTCCCAAGTGTGAGTGTATGAGATGAGCATAGAGTTGCAAGTTAATCCCTCAAAAATGGCAGGAGAACATACTAGAGCAATCTCCAACTGAAAATTACCACCTCTTTGGCAAGTAATGAAGGACAAACTCTTCCAAACGAGAGTATCTCCACAAGTAAAGAGGCTGGTATGCCTCCAACCAGCAAGCACGTGTCCCAAAATCTGCCCTTGTATTAGCCGAGGGTCACTCTCAAGAGCAACCGATCGTTCATCTCTCCAATCCCTACTCAAAGTTTCTCTCCAATCCATTTGTTCATGAACAAATGGGGCCATCAAGTGGTTGGTGAAGAGAAGGACAACACCCAAAGGTCTGAAAATTTGATCACTATCCCTCCAAAAGTCCTTTCCACAAATAATAAGCTCCATCAACCCATGTTGAGAATCCCAAGCATGGATGCCCAATTGAAAATAGTCTCCAACACTCCGGAGAGGAAAAATAGCACATCTCTGAGTGCAGGTCAAAATCAAGTGGTCACTTGTAAAATTGGCATTCCCTCTGATGAACCTCTGAAACCAATCCATGAAAGCTTCAACAACATTGGAGCATGAAACATTAGGTGATCTCAAATCCAACTCCCAAAATATACTAGTAAGTGCCACAGCATCATTCAACCAAAGGGATGGATTGTCTAGCATGTAAACACCATGTTTTGGACCCCCTTTCTCCCTTAAATCATGAGTAACAAGTCTGGTTTCTTCACTCCTTGCTGCTGTAATGGAACTATGAACAGCTACCAAACTATGTTTGGACAACATCTTGATGTCAAGGGTGCTGGTCACATCTTGATTCAACAATTCCCAAGTGGAGACTACATCCGCAATCCTTCTTAAGCATTCTTGTTCAAACGTACTTGAAATATTCCGAGCCAAATTTTTCGTTTTTTACAATTTCAAATTACAAAGCAGTGCACCCGTTAAGGTTAGAGGAGAAAACCAGAACGTGCAAGAAAGCAACTCTAACCAGGATGGCGCCGAAGATGGCGAGCATTGGTCAGAGGATCTAAATTGAACTGCTTATGCTGTAACTCTAACCAGTATGGCGCCGATGATGGCGAGCATTGGTCAGAGGGTCTTCTATTCTAAATGCAGAAAAGAACTCAACGTCAAGTATGTGCTACCCAATCCAATGCGGAGTGAGGGGCGACCATATGACGGAGTGATTACAATAAAACAACTTGAAAGAGAAATGCTGAAGCTGGAAAACACTCAACACCCAGAATGTGCTTGCTGACCCAAGATGGGAGAGTAGCTACCATAGGGCGGAGTTATAACTAATTCACTAGTATAGAAAGCAAGAACGTGAATTACAATTAATGACAAAGCAATATTAGAGAATACTGGTCAGTACTACTGCCAGTTTACAAAATGTAATTCTTGCCTGCAATGTCAATACATCAAAGTCCTTCCAGATGGAGCAATCAACAATAAATTTGTTACCAGCTCTAAATAAACCACCATGTCAAAAACCCAAGTCAGAAAATGCAGATTTCTTGGACTGTCATAATCAGATCTGCACTTTTCACAAAAATCAGCAGCTTACATCCACAATGATTTGTTCATAACTTTCTCAAATGTTATCCGATTGATGCAAGATAAGATGCATTACTCTCTCAAGGTATAGGCGACCCTTTCAAGACACTAAAACTGAACATAGAGACCCTAATTTAATTTACACGGATTTCAATGCAATTCTAAAAGGTACGGCCAAGCTGGAAAGTTCGACTTAGCTTTTAAAATTAAATACAACACCATAAAATCTGAGATTTGAGACACAAATTCGCCTCTCCTAGACAATGCTATAAATGCAATACCCAGAACTATTTTTTTTGTCTTTTTTGAGATATGAATAAAACATGAAATCTGCTGTATCAAATCAGCAACTCCAGAAAATACATCTAATATGCAGAAATCAGAAACTAAGAATTACAATGACTTCTACGATGCACAAAAACCAATGAACTCACAAATCTATCTTAAATAATCGAACCTCTCCACTAGGTGCTGTCTCTCAAGCACGAAGTCGAGCCCAGACTAGGAGGCATTCATTCCTCGAAGCAATTCCGCAACCGTTTCGGCAGCATAACATTAGCATAGACCAAAGATGATGAAATGATGCTCAACTCCTTCCTTTTATAATTTTCCAGTTGACCTCTCAAACCCTAAAATCCGCTTTTAGGTCAAAATCCACTCTCCTCAAGGATGGGCGCACTTTCTCTTCAAGTCTTAAGAAATGATATTTTAAATGAATAACAACTTTGATAATTACGCCCCTCATAACATTGCTTTGACTTTGGGAAATATTAAAATAATCTTTTAATGAGGGCGCCACCCTCAAAGACCCCCTTTTTTAAAACAACATTAAGTCATTAATCTAGGCCCATGGTCAACGTTAAAATATAATATTTAAAACGTGACTTTTTAATTAAATGACTTAACTTATCCCTCCGGATGTGCCCTGAAGCCAATACTGCGCCAAACATCTGACCAAACTGAAGCAGGAAGTCAACCGAGCTGAACTCATTTGGAAAGCTGCCAAAAATAGAATTTACTAAAAATAGTAAATTCCAAAAAGTACTCTGAATGCCGAGATGAACATACCCCTGCGAAGCTCTCTGAAAACCCAGAAAGAATCCGCCATTGAATCCATCATCTCTGAGCAAAGACATCCTCAAATTTAGGAAACCCTAATTTATCTTCCGTCTAGCCTTCGGGTTCCCAAGGAACGGGCCAACGGTCACTGGAAAGATCAAGTTTGAGAAGGGGACATTACAGTTCTTCGCAGAAGATTGCCAATTGCAAGGAACGAATCTCCCTCATGTTCGGCTTGCAAATCTTCAATAAGCTGAAAATCACATTCCATCTTGTGTTGGGAAACTTCATCAGGATCCCATTTCGTGCTATTATCAACTGATGTTTCATCTTCCATCACAAAAAGAGGATTATCATAAGTTTCCTCAGCACCCACTTCAAAGAGAGGATTGTTAAAAACTTGAAACTCTCTTCTTTTATCTTGCTTCTCCAAATCTGCACATGCAACTTCCGACTTTCTTGACACTTCCAAGATCAAACTCCGCTTGAAGACTATCAAGCTCTCCAATCACTTGCTTGATTTCTTCAGCTCTGTGTGCACCTTCTTGCTCCTTGAAAAGTTTGAAGTTAGCAAGCTGGTCTTCAACCTCCGTTAGAGCCAACTGAGTTTCTTTCAACATGTCCTTTGTTGATTCGAGCTCTAGAGTGAGCTTATCAACCATACTCTCCTTTTCTTGAAAAGCACAAATGTTCTTCTTTGCAACTTCAATGGAATGATCTCGGTCTTCAATCAAGTGCATGTATTCGGACTTCAAGGTCTCCAAAGAATCTCTGATAAGTTGCAAATTGGGAAGAGCAACTTCATCTTTCACTCCTCTTTGTCTCTCTTCAAGCTGAGCCTTCCAGTACAATTTTTCAACCAAGCTATGTGTGTGATCAAACAGGGATAGAACTTGCACTTCCTTGTCAATGGACACCATGAATTGTCTGTCCCAATCATGAGAATTCAAAGATGATGAACTGCTGATAGGCTGCAACTGAAAATCAGAACCTTGCCCCTTGTCTTTGCTGCCCTCAATGCTGCTCCAACATCCCTGTACTTTACCACCATCATGCGGATAATGCTCAATGCCATGGAGATGATCATTCTCCATGATTTCTTCAACTCTATGTTTGCAATCAGCTTCTTGAATGGAAAAATCAGACTTGTGTTTGTAAACCTCTTTAACTCTTTCCTCTTCAAGAGCCATATGGTCTTCTAGCTCTTCTTCTTCATCACTGTCTTCTTGATCAAACATTATAGCAGCATCCAATTTGCTCAATGGATCATAATCATCCGCTGTTCGGAAAGTTTCCGTAGAAACATTTTCTTCTTTAGTGGCTGCAACCACTTCAAAGAGATCATTATGGAGCTTCTTTGAACACTCTTCTTCTTCGAAGACAATGTAGGAACCCCAGTTTCCCCGTTTCCTCTGTATCCGATGTTTTTGTTTGTTTTTTCTGAATATTTTGGTTTTTCGACGTTTCTAGGGTTTTTGCATGAATATGGTAAAATGCGATTTTGTTTGAAAGGAATAATAAATTCAAATAAAAATTCTTTAACTCCGTAAATATCAAACCCTAGCACAAAGACTGAAGCCAGTTCATATATTATTCTTTTGCAACTATTACAATGAAGATCTTATCACATGCAAAGCAAAAGGCAATAAATATTTGAAAACCTGATTTGAAACAGCAATGAATAAGCTGGTGAATCTGGTACGGCTGCAACAAAATCCCCTTCTCCCTCTGTCAGAAGTTGCCAAATAAACCCTGGACTGTGGACGCCTTGAATGGTGAAGGCAAAAGTCAAGAATGAAAGGCGATTTGCTCCCTCATAAAACATGCCTCTTGCTGGATGGTACGGCCTGTACAGTACTGCCTTGTACGGCTGAAACAACAATTAATAATCTTGTACGGCTTCTCTTCCTAGTCTCCAGAATAACCAAGGATATGCGCTTGGGTAAATATATATCTTCTGAATCAAACCTCTGGCAAAGCTTCCTTAATGACTACGCTTCAAGATAAATAGTACGGCCCTGGTACAGAAGTACGGCCTGCTGCATGCATTAAATGAATTTGTACGGCTCCTTCAAACTCTCCAGATCTCCTGAATTTGGACGCCTAAATGAAATAAATGTCTTCTGAATGGATACCCTCTCTGAAACCCTGATGAAGAAACTTCTATGAAACTCCGACGATGAATGATATCTGTAAGCTCTGTAATTTCTTCTGGATGAAGAAATTTCTTAACTGGCAATAAATCAGATGTTATTTCACATCCTCTGAACTGCTTCGATGGAGATGGCTCGTTCTCCGACGAATTTCGAACTCAAACCCTAAGGTCTCCGTTCTCTGGCAAGACTGATCCATTTTTAATTCATGAATGTCATAATGGCTCAAAAACCAATGCAAAACCCCTTTATTGCACAAAAGTGCGATTTCCTTAAAGATAGGGAATTTTTAAATATTCAACTTTTAATTCATTTAATATTCCCATAGTCTTCAGCCAGATATTTTATAATAAATTAATTCTCCAACTGGCCCCTTTCTGATGATGGGCGCACCCCCTCAAGGCAAATCACTTAAGTTATAATTTAATATTATAACTTTATATTATAACCATCAATAATTAATATTTAATTAATACAATTAAATATTAATATCTCGCTCATTATTAACCCGATGCTCGAGCCGTCTGATGCTGTCGACAAAGGAAGTGATTCTGAACGTTACCAAAGCCATACTGCTAAAAATAGCAGGGGTCCCACGCTGACTGCCAGGAACTGCTAAAAATAGCAATTCTGCAAAAAGTCTCCGATCGAGCCCAAACGAAGGCCAATTGATCAAAACTGCCAATCTGAAGCTGAGCCAAGCTCCAAACGACCCTCTAACCACTCTATCAGCCTACGAGGGTCTCATGATAGGCTAACCTTACGAACTCTGATGCTCGCCAAAAAATGGGGACATGACAGTCCGCCCTCCCTAAAATTGCTTGACCCCAAGCAATCTCTACTGCGAAGAAACTCCAATCCTCGGAAGGCCCAAAAGAATAACTGTGAAATGTCCCACACATCACGAACTGTCTCCCGTAGCATCATCAAAAACTCAACTGCGCAAGCTATCCCTGGATCCCAAACCCAGAGTGAAAGTCTGTCGTGACTGTCATCCTCAGACTGCCACTGCGCTCTACTACCTCCAACTTCACCATGCTGAGAATAGTGAAGTGACCCAGTGGGACCCATCCAATACTCAGTACCCAAACTGTCACCACCTGGATCCCAATACAGTCTGAATTCACACCCATCGGTCATGTGGAGAAAATAACTTCTAGAAGCATCTGCTACACTGAATCTCTCCCTGTCCTCTGCTACAACCTCATGGATGTGATAACTGACCCAGCCATCATGCCAACTAACACCATAGTCGCCCTGTAACCATGTACCTGTATGAAAAATCTGCGACATAGAAGTATCAAGCCCTGTCAAATATGTATCGGCATGATGGATAACTGACTGCTGACCCTGCAAGTAATACCCCACAAACAACTGAGTCGAGTACTTGCAGTCGCTAATTCCATCTCGTGAAGATGGTAACTCTGCACACAGTAATGAAGGACTCCCCTCGGCTGCACCAAGAGAATCACCCTGTGCACAAGAATGGTGCATCGAATACAAATCATGTACAGGTGGATCAAAAGAAAAACTATAAGCACTCCTCACCGTGTACACCCCATTAAACTCCTCTGTGAGTCTTGTTTGGAATCGCGATGCACTGGAACAATCCCAAACACTACGATTATCACCTAACCAAGAACTAGCATCAAGAGTACGATCAGCTTCCATCTCGAAGAGTGGATTATCATAGACCAAACCACCATCAATTTCAAATAATGGATTATTCACAAACTGCACAATCACTCCATACTGATCTGAATCATCCATCTCTGAATCGCTGGAATAATAAGTCGAATTGTACTCCTGACTTGGCTCAACCAGCTGCCGATCATAGTCAACTGTATCGGATGAAATGATTGGTTTGCCTCTAGGAGAGGGAAA
This sequence comes from Sequoia sempervirens, assembly GCA_007258455.2. Lineage (NCBI taxonomy): Eukaryota > Viridiplantae > Streptophyta > Pinopsida > Cupressales > Cupressaceae > Sequoia > Sequoia sempervirens. The sequence goes on along the minus strand of VDFB02310158.1, from coordinate 71,254 downwards.
CAAATCAACATAAGTACCAATCTCCCAACTGGATGAGTCTCCGAATATCTTCTGTGGAGATGGACAAGTGTCGAGGGTTGTCACACAACTCTCTCGTGAATCAACAACCATGTCACAGGAACTACCAATGATCTGCCGTGCATCACCTATCATGGGACTAATCTCAAGAGATCCTGGTGCAACACGGAGCCCACTGCAACTCTCATCTAGTGCACTCATCCCATCTGTATCCACTGCTCCTGTAACCGTGATGGATGTAACCACATCCTCAACATCTCCCTCATTGCTATGAACCATGGGTGTATACTCCTCACCAACCGCTGCCATGGAAGACTGAACTATATCCAAAGATGGTGAAGATTGTGCCAAACTCAACGCCACGGTAAATCTCTCAATCTGTAACTGTGACTCTCGAAGAGCCAACTGGGTGCTATGCAATGAGTCCCTAGTCACCTCAAGCTCATGAGTGAGCTCATCGATCTGCTCCTCTTTCCCCTTCAATGCATCATAACAAATGCAATCCCACTCGAGAAGGAAATCCCTGTCCGCAAGTAGTTTAAGGTAGTTTTGTTTCATCGTTCCAATTGCTTCTCGGAGTGCATGTATCACTGCAAGGGAGAAACCACTATCACTGTGCTCATTTGTCAAAGGAGGACTCCAACCATAGGCAGACAACATCTGACGAGCAACGTCAAAATGCTCAAGGGCGGTGGCAATCATATTGTCATTCACTTGTAGTTGCCCAACCAAATGATGAGGATTCTGAAGCTTACGACCCCCATACAAGATTTCCGGTTCACCATATGCACTATGATATGACGCTGATCCGTCATCACTCACCTCATGATAAGCAGCATCATGTGTGCTTTCACCCATGCACACCTCAACATCTAAGGTACTGCTGCTCGGTACCTCAAAAGATGGCTCAACTGGTACGGTAGAAGTTGCTGGTATGACAGTATCTTCACACGCTTCTACTCCAAAAGTAACTACATGCCCATCCAACGCATGATCCTGGGATTCCATATCAACATATGAATCCTCTAGCTGGTTTTCAAAGGTCTGATCCGGAAAATCAGACTCACCATGATATAAAGTATCAACACCAATTGCATCTGTAGTACCCAACTCTTGAGTCTTTTCACTTGACAACTCAATAGGGTTACTTTGCATCTGTGAAACAGCTGCTGGCTCATGCTCACGCGAAGTTTCATCATCGCTGTCATAAAAATCAGAAGTAGCCTCCATGGTAGAAATTTCTTGGGCCACCTCTTGCAAGGACGATGTAGGTAAATCATTCCCCAAGGCTGTGCTAGTGTGTTCTCGAATCAGATCAGCACTTCTATCAAATTCATCACATAAATTTCTGCCTCCTTCATAGGGGACTGAAGATATCAAATCATTTTGACGAAGAGTAGTATCATCCTTATGTGTAGATTCTCTATCCCTCCCAGGTGTAAACAACTCACGAGCTATAGTGAGATATTCCTTTCTTGCAAACTCTGTCTTATGACAAAGACTCGGGTGCAAATCCATGAAACTCAAGAAAGGAAGTTCCTTTTTAATTTTCTGCGGTAGAATGCTATACTCCTGGAACATGCTATTTACTTCTTTTTCTGTGTTTTGTGGTGTTCTGTCAATAGTAATCCTTCCGCTGATCTCAGGTGGTCCTAACTGCCACTCGTCGTACGCTGTCCTAAATGTATCAACGAACAAACCCTCATGCCTCTCACCTGATATAGCCTCATCGGGCTCCTGTCTCATGAAAGTGGGCCTAGTAGGCCTATCTGCTGTCCGTGACACTGTCCTAGGAGCTCTCCGTGAACCTGAAACACTCCTGTCATCGTCACGATGTGGTGACGATCTCCTCGGAGTACCCAGTCTCTGAAGTGCAACTGCCAACTGCTGTAATACACCATTAGACTGACGTTGACCTGCACGAAGACCTCTAAGTGCATGCAAAACCTCAGCACCGTTCTGACCTCTGTGGTTATGTGGATTCTCTGTTCTCAGATTAACTGTTCTATCAGACCTGTCATTCCTGTCAGCCATGTTATCCGGCTGCCTGCTCAAATTCTGGTGCCTGTCAATCAGAGCACGTCTGCATATATAATACCTGTATGGATCAAATTCCTCTGGCTGCATGTGATGGCTAAACCCTCAGGATGGCAGGATTTAGCTCTGATACCACTGTAGAAACCCTAAGTTTCCCCTAATCCTGAATCTGATAGTTTTCTGATGTTTTTGGGTTTTTGAACGTTTTTGACGTTTTTTGTGCAATACAAGAAATTGCGATTTTTGAAAGATATTGGAAATAAATTCAAATAAAATATATATCTCTGGAAAATAATAATAATTATCTCAAATACTGAAGCCAGACAATATATTCCACTTCTGCAATGATTACAATGATGTTCCAAACACATGCAAGATAAAAGGCAATAACATATTGAAACCTGGTTTTTTGATACAGCAATAAATGAACAGCTGAGAAGGTACGGCTGCAATAATTAATTGTTTTCTCCTCCAGTCTGTTGTTCTCAAACACCTCCAGCAACCCCAGCGCTTCCAGATGATGAAGAAAGGTGGTCAGAAGATAGGCGTTTTTTGCATTGATGAAGAAAGATGTCCTTTTGCTGCTGGTACGGCCTGACAGTCTGGTACGGCCTGCTGACAGCAACAACTTAGATTTGTACGGCTCCCTTTTGAGACTCCAGAAACTCTGTAATATTAGGCGCCTTGATGATTGAAATCTAACTGCAAAGGAAAGAGATGTTTTGCTCTGAAACCCAAGTATGGCTCTCTTTGAACAGTACGGCCAGGTATAGAAAAGTACGGCCTTCTTTAAACAGCAGCAATAACAATGAAGTACGTCCTTCTATCTTCACTGCCTAATCTCTGAGATCTGGTGCGCCTATGTGAATGAATGTATTCTGAAAGAATAAGCTCTCTGAAAACTCTGTAAATAGATAACCTCTGAGGTCAATTAATTCTCTGAAGCTCTGTAATTTCTTCTGGATGAAGAAATCTCACAACTGACAGTAAATCAGGTGATATCTCACACCCTCTGAACTGATTCAATGGAGATGGCTCGTTCTCCAAGAATTTCGAACTCAAACCCTAAGGTCTCCGTTCTCTGGCAAGACTGATCCATTTTTTTTTCATGAATGTCATAATGGCTCAAAAACCAATGCAAAACCCCTTTATTGCACAAAAGTGCGATTTCCTTAAAGATAGGGAATTTTTAAATATTCAACTTTTAATTCATTTAATATTCCCATAGTCTTCAGCCAGATATTTTATAATAAATTAATTCTCAAACTGGCCCCTTTCTGATGATGGGCGCACCCCCTCAAGGCAAATCACTTAAGTTATAATTTAATATTATAACTTTATATTATAACCATCAATAATTAATATTTAATTAATACAATTAAATATTAATATCTCGCTCATTATTAACCCGATGCTCGAGCCGTCTGATGCTGTCGACAAAGGAAGTGATTCTGAACGTTACCAAAGCCATACTGCTAAAAATAGCAGGGGTCCCACGCTGACTGCCAGGAACTGCTAAAAATAGCAATTCTGCAAAAAGTCTCCGATCGAGCCCAAACGAAGGCCAATTGATCAAAACTGCCAATCTGAAGCTGAGCCAAGCTCCGAAACGACCCTCTAACCACTCTATCAGCCTACGAGGGTCTCATGATAGGCTAACCTTACGAACTCTGATGCTCGCCAAAAAATGGGGACATGACAGACAACTTCCTCTTCAATGGCCACCTCATAGTTTGCAATGCAGTCTGATTTTTGATCTTCATCTGGATCAAAGGGGAATTCATCCCACAAAGGTTCTTTATCATATCTTGGTGCCAACCAACCGGGATCCCAAGCGGTAAAAGGCTGATTGTTTTGATCAAAAGGAAAGTACTCTTCATGCTCCTCTTGGAGTGTTGAGTCTTTGAATAGGTCACCATGTAACTCACTTGAACTGATTTCTTCATAAGTCCTTCTCTCCAAGGGCCTAGTTTGATGATCAAACCCACGTTCACCCATGTCACTAACGTCATAGTGAAGCAGAGAATCTTCAATGTTAGCTGTTTTGAAAACTTCGTCCCTTTTTCCTTCAAAGTAACCACCATCTATAGGTACATTTCTAGTCTCATCTTTAGTAATCATATGCATACTAAAAAAGTCTCCTTGATCACTTGTCATAATTTCTTCTTGTGAAAACTCTTGAGGAGTTTGGACAGCAACAAGAGGAAAACTATTCACCACCAATTCTTCAACACGAGGTGGTACAATCATGTTGGAATCATTACCAACTTTATCACTTTGGCAATGCTCATAGGCTGATTCAACGAGACCATCAGTATTTCCTTCTACTTGCTCTTCTTCAACAAACTCATCCCATACAACAGTATGTTGTACCCAAACCAATTTTTTTTTTTTTTTGGCTTCATCAAGGCATTTTGCATAAAGTAGTCTAAACTTTGCTAAATGATGTAAAATACAGTTTTGGGCAATATCAAGCATGGAGTTTTTGTCAATATTTTGTCAGTCAAAGTCAGTTTTATTGAACAGAACCTGAAGCAGAGACTCAGAATGGAGCTTTTCACGATGGAGGAGCGTCTCACGACAGTATTTCACATTGCACATGGTCATTTCAGTGATCGAGATGATGTTTTTAATGGTTAATTTTTGAAGATTTCTCAGAGGAAAGGCAGAAAGCGCACCTGTAGCCCAGGGGCGCCCTTCTTTTTGAAGGTCAAGATTTTGTTGAAAACGCTCATGCATACAGTCAATCTCTTCAGAATTGGTCTGGCTATCCGATGAGCTATCCAGCGAAGCTTTCCGAGACCTACAGTTCCGGCAAACAGCGACAGAAGTTGAAATTCCCAAAATTCCAGATATGAGAAATTGTCCTTTTTCAGGCAAAAGCGCGCCTATAGCTTGAGGGCGCCCATCTTAAAGAGGGGGTAGGTTCTGGTATTTCTGGTGAATAATGCAGTCAATCTCTTCTCGACTAGTCTGCTCGTCCAACGAGATATCAAACGTAGTCATTTGAGTCTCAGAGCTCCGGCAGCCGTCGTCTGAAGATGGGCTTATAATGGAGATTTCACGTTCCAGAGCTTCTTCGTTGTGTTTCCAGCGCAACTACAGCTCAGGGGCGCTGGTTAAAAGGACCCTTAAGATGGTGAAATTTGCAGACGAGGTCTTCCTGACATCAGCACTACTCTAGTCCAGCTCCGCGATGCACCAAGTTGCCTGTCGATCCGACATTCCAGGTGATCGTGGCAGAGATTCTACCAAGCACGTAATTTCACGGGCGGACCAACATAAAATTTTCAGTGTATTTTTACAGTCCAGAGGCACCTAGCCTTTAGGCCTGTTAGATGAGGCCGTTCGCGTTCGAAGTCTTCATGGCTTTCGAGCGTAATTACTTTATCTATTCAACAAGCCCAGCCGTCAGCCTTCGGGATTTGGCAAACGCTCGTACGTGCGAGGTCTTTGGCGAAATGCTGAAAAGTGAAGATATCCGGAAAATGGCCAAGTCTGGAGCGGATATTTTAAATAAAATACGCACTGGCGTTTTTGAGGTCTTAGAAGCAGTTTTCTTGCTTCGTCACCTCTAAAGACTTCTCTTGTGGGTCCTTCTGGCTGTTCGTTAAAATAGATAGTGCCTGAATCGGATCATCCCAGCTCCAGATATCAGAGGTCAAAATAGGGCATCTGGTTGAAAGTTCAACTTTTGTCAAAATGATGTCAGTGCAACTGAGAGCCAGGGGCGCTTTTACTTTTGAGGCTCTTAACGAACTTTTCAGATGCCATGCGTATATCCGTTGGATGCAGAATGTCTCCAGTCATGCAGTGAGCTTCGTTTCCTGTCAGCAGGGTTCGCCGTTCGTCGTTGGCAGCCGTTTGAAGTGTCAGATGGCAGTTTGAAGAAATGGTGAAGTCTGGAACTCGTAAATGAATTTAATCAGGGGCGCCTAATTTTTCAGGGTGTTAAATGATGGATTTTGCAGTAGTGTCTCCCAACAGACATTTCTTCCTTGTTGGTAGGCTTTCCGATGAATTCTTCAGTTCAGTCTTAGCATCACCCGGTCACTCAGAAATCAGTGTTGAAGTTGGCCAGTCGTGACTTTGTCGTCAGCTATAAAATAGGAAGTTAATAAAAAGTGGAATATTTTGAGCAAATGGATGCCTATGAGCTCAAGAGATGACTTTTCGGAATCGGTGAAGTCTAACGGTGAATCCTAAAGCTTCATTCGAATTGTCAACTGAAGTTCAAAATATTTAATATTTATTTTGCAATTTTAGCATTAAATGGCGATTTTCTATTTTTGGCGCCTTTGCTATTTGCATGATGAATATTTTATTATTTATTTAAATTCAAACTTCCAGTCAGTGGCAGTTCAACTGAGGGGTCCAATCAGAGATCTTCTATTTTAGTCAGGGTTTTGAATTCTTGCAGTTCACCAGTTGGTGCGAATTTTATCTTATTTAAACAAGGCGCCATCTTCATTTTTGTATCATAAGGCTAAAGAGAAATTCGTTTTTCTTAAGAGAAATTCATATCTTCAAAGGAAATCGAATTTTATCAATTTTCAAAGGCGTATTTCTTCAAGGCGAATTTTGTCAAGAGAAATTCGTATTTCTTCAAGATAAATTCGTGGTTTTATCAAGAAGTAAAGGCGCGCATCTTCAAGGGAAATTCATTCATTCAAAAGAAATTCGCAATTCTTCAAAAAACAAAGGCGAAATTCTCAAAGGCGTATTCCTTAAAGTAAATTCGCAATCCTTCAGTGAGCAAGGGCGAATTCTCAAACTCCAGAGTAATTCGTATTTTCTTCAAAAGGCAAATTCAAATTTCTTCAGAACAAAGGCGCAATTCCAAGATAAATTCGTGGTTTTTAAACAAAAGCGAATTCTTCCAGTTCAAAGGCGAATTCCTCATCAATTTCCAAAGGCGATTTTATCTAACATATCTTTTGCAGGTTAAAAGTTCACAGTTATCAGTAATTTGAAGAAATCTAGGGCGATTTTCATAGAAAAAGAACATACTAAAAACGTCTTTTTCATCCTTGGATCTCAGATTTCTCTCAAATTCCATTTCGCATGTTCCTGAAATTCGTGAATTTGACAAGTCTCAATATCTGGATCATTTCTATATAATTTCCTCGAGTTAAAATTGTGCACTTGATTTTTAAGGAATTTTTAACTTCAGAACATTCGTTCTCAAGTTACTAATTTTCTCAACTGAAAAGTCTTTGTACGATCGAGTAGAAGTCATATTTTCGCATATCTGACATTCTGGGTTGTCTTAGAATCCTTTTCTGGACAAAACCCATATCTCAGATTTTTCGCTGAAAATAATTCTTCGAAAGGCTATTTTTAACTCTCACAGGCTATTTTTAGCTTCCAGAAATCTTGTCGAATATAGTCGAGTTCACAACAAGCGAATTTTCGAATGCAGTTCACTCAAATAATACAGGACCAAAACAGTCCTTACTCATGATTTCCTCAGGTTGGTTGAGACAGATCTTCACAAGGTGTTGCCAGAAGCAGTTCTTGATCCTGTTAAGATCAGAGCTTCAATTATTCAAAATATTGAGCAGTCTGGTTTACTAGAGGCCGCTTCCATACCTATCTCCGTTCATTGTGTTGAATTCGTGATGGCTTGTATTAAGCATTACAATTCTACTACTCGTGAGATAGTGTCAGTTGACGGACGAGTCATTTGCAGTCTCAAGCCTCTAGACATTGAAAGGAGTTTTGGCATTCCTCAACACCTAACAGTCTGGTTATTTCCATGGAGCAGTGTGAGCAGGCATTTGATGCTGATGTGGACAAGTGTCAGAAGAAGATGGCAGAAAGATGGTTAAAACAAGCTAAGAAACAGATTGCCAAACAATGTGGGTCGTGGTGAATACAAGGATGAGTACGCGATTCTAATCACACTCCTGAATCGTGTCTCAGGTCAAGCACATGCGAATGTTTTCCAGCCTTGGATGTATTACATTATTGGTCGCATCATTTCTGGGCAAGAGCATTATGACTGGGCATCCTTCATTAGTGATATTCTCCACGAGGCGGATCACCGGTTTCCTAGTTGCCCATGAGTTTCACATGTGTTCATATCTCGTGTACTTGATCGCTTATCAGGGTCAGTTCCGAGGACTAAACACGTGGGCATTCTCAGTGTTCAAAAGTCTACCAGTATTATGATCAGCTTGAGTTCACCAGGCTGAACATCATTTTAAGCATGTTCATGAGGCTTTTCGACTTATACAGTGAGAAATTTGGACCGGGAGTTGCACGTTCGTATCTCGGCAGTTGCTAGGGCAGCGATGGATGGATGAGCGGATTGGTTTATTCAATTCCCGACATACACCTACATCCGAGTATACGGATTTACAGGAAATCCAGCTATGCTTCCACGTTATCCTTCGGATAAGACAATTTTTCAGGAGTTCCTGAGACAGATGCATGATGTTCATCGTCTTTTACGCCGCAGGCACAGACCATCTATCAACTTTCCTTTTCAGTTTGGAATGTATTGGTGCAAGTTGTAATGTCCCCGTTTTTAACCCTTCACCTTTCAGTGATTGGTAGCCTATTCCCAGTGTGTTGTCGGCTAGTCAGTGGCAGAATTAGGGTTTCCGGCTGTTTGATGGGTTCTCTTGAAGATTCAGGGTTTTGCTTGTTGGAGTTTGGGTGTTTGGATTCTGGATTCCTTCTGGGTTTTCAGAGGGCTTCGCAGTGGTATGTTTTTCTTGGCATTCTGAGCATCTTCAGGAATTTACTATTTTTAGTAAATTCTAATTTTAGCAGTGGTCCAGTCGGCATCAATTCAGTCAACTTTCCTCTTCTGGCAGTTCATTGGGTAATTCTCATTTTTGGCTTAAGGGGTTCATTTCGAAGATATAAGTTATTTTAAGTCAAAATGTTTTATTTTTAAAATACCCCTTTGGCCTAGTGTTATAACTTAATAGTTGTTTTAAAGAAGGGGACTTTGAGGGGTATTTTCTCATGAAGGAAATATTTTAATATTTCTAAAGTTTATAATTGCTCAAAGGGAAAATGGACGCCTTTTTGAAGAAGATTATATTTTATTTAAAAAAAGAGAAGTGATTAATATTTCACAAGGAAAGTACGCCATTGGGAAGAAAGTGTTTGGGTCAAAGTTTAAACCTAAAAGCAGCTTGGGATTAGGGCGCACTTTCTAGAAGGCTCCGGAGTCTTCTCTTCTTTCTATAAAGAAGGTTCCTTCTCTTCTTGGGAGGTATCTTTTTGTCTACAGGAATGTTATGCTGCCGGATTGGCTGTGGGATTGCTTCGAGGAATGTAAGCCTCCTAGCTAGGCATTGCTTCTCGCTTGAAAGATAGCGACTAGTGGTGAGATAGTATAGTCTGAGTGTTTTGTATCAAGATTTCTGCATTATTGTCATTGTGTGGCTTTGTAGTTCAGATTTGTGCATTTTAGTGAGATTCTAGAATTGCATTTTCCTCATAGCAGATTATTGTTTTTAATCACAAGTCAAAAAATACAAAAAGTGTTGTTCTGGGTATTGTCTCATTGGTTTTCTCTGTTGGAGGCGACCCTTCATGAATATTTGCAGATTTTAATATGAAGCTGATGATTTTATAATGCAAATTCGTCATTCCTTGTAGGGCGCACTTTCTGGAGTGCCTTGGGATCCGTGCCATTAATTAATAGCCACTTTTAGCTGCCTTTTCTTATAACTAAACTAGGTGCCATCATTTTATAGGTCCATTGCATCAAACTTGAAGTTTTTTGGGTCTGTTTAGGGTGTTATACGAGCAAATTAGTGGATTACAGGCATGCTGGTTTTACATTTAAAAGTGCAGATCTGTACAAATCAGAATCTTAAATCTGGTTCTTGAGTGAAGAAATCAGTCTTGGTATCTTCATTAAGCAAGGAGAATCCTCTTATTAGATGTTCGTTGAATTGTTCTAACTTCATGCTCTTGGCAGGCGAATTCTTCTCATATTGTAAGCTGAACAGTAGTACTGGCAGCAGTTCTTAATCTTGCTTAATTCTGATTTGTAATGCTTATCTTACATTCTGAAGTAGCTTTGTAATAATTTATATCTCCGTCATATGGTAGCTCCCATTCCGTCTCGGTCTGGAAAGCACATTCTTGACGTCGAGTATTTTCAGCATCATTGCTTATTTCCTTTCATAGCATTGTAATTCTTACACTCCGCCATATGGTCGCCTCAACTCCATACTGGATTGGGTAGCACATACTTGGTGTTGAGTTCCCTTTCAGTACTTGTAGTGGTAGAAGATCCTCTGACCATATGCTCGCCATTCTTGGTTAGAGTTCCTTCCAGTTCTGTTTTTGCATTCAGATCCTCTGACCAATGCTCACACCTTGCCCTCATCGGGATCCTGGTGTACATTCTGGTTAGAGTTGTTTCAGTATCATTCTGGTTTAGAGCTAACCCTAACGACTGTGGATTGCTCTGCTTGTTGCAATTGAAAATTTGAAAAAATTGGCTCGGAATACTTCACAAGTCGCCAATTGATGCTACATCCTCATTAGACATTTATTTTTTATAGTTTGCAGGTTGGCATCTAGAAGAAGAAAAGTATATTTTTCTTCTCATCAAGATTTGGAGGCTCAAATAGAATGCTTTTTCAGTTTTCTTCATAGATTCGGGATTGGCAAGCACAAAGGCACACTTTTTCACGGTCCTTTCTTCTAGGGCATGACATTTCAAAAATAGGTGGTAAGCTTTTTCAGTTTTCATCGATCTGGGTCCGCTTGCTTTTTGATCCTCTTCAAGATTGGAAAATTTTATATTTCCAAAAATCTGCTTTTTCAGCGCTTTTTTGGGAAGCCCTCAACTTTTTCAGAATCTAACGAACCATGTCTCTTCAGAACATAGTTGTCTACAAAAACTAGACCTTAGCTTTTTCCAAAACTGATGTTGGCAAAATATATATATATATATATGTTTAATATATTTAAAAAAACTATAATTACATTTATATAATAAAATATATAATTATTTCCTAATTAATTTAATATTAATCTCATAATGGAAATCAAATCATTTTCCACATTGATTTAATATTAACTCTCAATTTTGAAAATCGAATTATTTTCCAAATTGATCTCAACTTAGGAAATCGACTTATTTCCTATTTATTGAAATATTAAACTTCAACTATAGAAATCAGGTTAAATATTGCCTAGCTGATTATTGAACATCAAATATGGAAATTAAAGGAATCGAACATTATCTTTGAAACTTTGGGAAACATACGTCAATCTCCAGTATAGTAAAAGGGGAAATTGTAGTAAGCCTTGTTGGCTTGACCCACTGTGTTGCTCTTGTCTTGCTGGTATAAATTTCTGACCTTGTTGTTTTTGTTTGTTTTGTGTTTTTGTTTGTATTTTTGATGACAATAATATGATAAAGTTGAAATGCAGATTAAAAGCAATCTATAACAGCAATAAGGAATGTGCATGCATTTGCAAAATAGGGAAATCTTTTATTCTTTCTTCACTAAGACAAGATTGATCTATTTACATATGATCATTCATTTGAAATGCAAGTAGATTAGAGGAAAATATGAAGGAAAACCTGAGAATGATCGCCTTAGAGACCCTTGATTATTTTGCTGCAGCTTGTTTATTGATTTTCCCCAAGATATTTTAATGCCAAAGTCATTAATTCACCCAGTCGCCTCTGTCCATGAAGAATCAGCACCAATAAGTAGGCGATTTGCTCTTGATGAAAGACGTCTTCACCTACAGCTGTACAACTTCCACCCAGCATTTAATGCTTGTCAAAAATCGTCCATTGTCCTTCATAAATGTTGAATATGTGATGGAATTTACTGCATTTGAATAGACAATAGATCTCAGATGGAAACCCTCTGAAAATCTGATGAAAATCTCTTCAATATGCTCAAACAAGACTCCTGAATGAAGCCCCTCCAATGCCAAAATTCGGTGGATCTCTCACCACCTCAAATCAGCTCTCCCACTGAAGATTTCACGTTCTCCAAAGGCCTTCAAACCTGAAACCCCAATTCCAAGTGCACAAACTGTTGGAGTTAAAATAACACTGAGAGGGGGGGGAGGGGGTGAATCAGTGTCTTAACAGATTTGACCAATTTTCAAAAATTCATAAACATAGCTCAGATATGATCTCAATATTACTCTGATTAATGCATTCATGAGTTGAATGTAATCAGTCATAAACAAAATTGAGAAAAGTAATAATACCAACAGTGAACTGAAACAACAACTTGTAAAGCAGTGAGCAGAATCAAAGAGACACAAAATTTTGCCGAGTGGAAAACCCTCTTGGGGTATAAAAACCACTCCCGAAATGCCTTCCAGGCTTAATCTTTTAAACAACTGTTCACAATGCCTTATAGGCTGATTTTTGAGCACCCACTCAAGGAGCACCAACCCCTCATTTAGAGATATCTATCTCAAGGAGCACCAACCCCTCAAATTATATTTCTGAACAATAATCATGTCTCAGAGGATCTCTTTGTTTTCTGTTAAGCACATATTTCTCTGTTTTCTTGTCTACAGAATACCTTAAAGATTCAATAATTGAATCCCTAAAATACTACATAGAGAAGAAATTTACAATCTCTGCATCTTGTTATTCAGATTTTATTGCAGAGTTTTATCCATACATTTTCATACAGCCAAGGAATGATAATCTCAGAATTACAACAATAGCAGTAGAAAAGAGTTTTCTGCTTCTATATATACATCTGCCAGATAGGTAACTGTCTTCAGGAGTAAGGGCTGAACAACCAAAACACAACAAGAGCCGTTTCATCTAGCTAAGAGCCGTCCTTAACAAGTCTGAAACTTATGAGATCATTTCACTGCATAAAAAGCACAACTGCCCACCACAGAAAATCATAACCTCTAATGTATGAAAGACAATACTCAATCAGGGCATCATTTGTCATATTAGTAACAGAGATGCAGAGAGCAGTTAAAGAAAATGGTGATTATAAACCAGTATATGCAGCATGAAACGCATAAATAAAAATACCAGACAAATATGCAACTCCCATGGCTCCATCAACCACTGTCGAGCTTCCAGCCAGAGAGGCGCATCAAACATAGCAGCCATACCATTCATTTCTGAACCAAAAACGAATTTCATCCTGACAATGCCGTTACAGCCAGCAACAATAGTAAAGAACAGTTTATGAAGCTTTCTCATGATGGTGGCCAGGCTAGGGTTTCATACCCAGTCAAAAAGAATAATCACAAATTTTTCCCTAAGTAACCTTCTTTTCAATCGATGTGACGGTATGCCGAAGGAAACTTTAACGCCAGACGTTCAACCCTAATTCAATCGTTAGTCGTCCCCTTGGTTCAATTCGCTTTCGCTGTGACACATCAGAGTCGGGGAGAAGACATAACGAATACATCATGTCTCATCGATGGGCTTCCTTAGTATATTATGCATTCGCTGAGACATAAGGAAACTTCTCACCGAGATGCCCTTTTTGTTTCATTTACTATCGCTATAGCTTTTGATATCGGAGAGACATCATATAGATCAACTTCGTTATACCGAAAGTCATTCATATGACTTTGTCGACAAGACACACCATCCTCGCCAAGACCTCTCTTCGATGAAAGAGTGTCACTGAAAAAACTTTTCAACTCTTATGTGTCGCTATAACCTACAACCTTCGGGGAGACCTCTCGGAGAATACTTTGTCATACCAAAAAAAAAACTTTATTCACTGAGTCGCTGAGACAATACCAATCTCTCGCCAAAAGCACTTCATAAGACTTAGTCGGCAAGACCAAAGTGTTCGCTATGACATTCCATCGAAGCAAAACTCTTGCCGATATGCAATTTTCCAACAGCGGTCGGTGTGACATTGCACATTTGCTAAGACCCTTCGCCGAAGCCTTAAGCTCTTGCCGATGTGTTTCCATTTAATCTCCGATCGGTGTGACATACCAATTTCGCTGAGACCACATACCGACGAAATAACATATGCCGATAGAGATCACTTTCTGTCGCCGAAACAAAAAAGAAGTCATGCCGAAAGCTGCCTGTGAAGCTCCATGTGTAATGTCGGCGAGACCGAAGGTCACTCGCCGAGACCTCACGCCGAAAACCCTAACACTTACCGATGTATCTTCCCGCCACCAGTTGGTCGATGTAACAAGTCAAACTCGCCAAGACACAATGCTGATAGGATTACTTACGCCGATTGAACCTCCTTATGTATTAGTCGGTGAGACCCGACTCATTCGGTAAGACCTCTCAACGGTGAACAAAACCCATGCCGATAGACCTGTCCACTGTCGCCAAGACCACGTGAATGTCATGCCGATAGACCTTTCCTCTATCGCCAAGACCACTTGAATGTCATGCCGATATGATACCCAAAGAAGAATTTTGTCATCAAGGACAAACCAACCTGAACACAACTGAGAACCAACACAAACTCCAAAATGCAAATGTCAAATCATCAACCAAGTGAAGTCGACTTTGCATTGAAAGCTTATATACTTCTTGAAAAGGTACGATTTTCCTCAAGTGGCTTTTTAGTCATTTAAAATGATATAAACTTCACTTTCATGTGCCACTTAGACTTTGGCAAAATAAAATAATAATTTTAATGTACTTTAAGTGAAGGGTAATAGGTACGTTGGCTTTAAGTGGCCCCCTTTTAAAATAAAGTTAAATAATAACTTTATGATATAAACTTTAATAATTAAATAACATTAAATCCATCCCCTTCAATAATAACTCATCAAATACTCCATAATTATTTGTGCCAACAATAATACTGCCAAAGTCAGGAGTCTAGGTGCCCTGCCAGAAATAGAATTACTAAAAATATCACTTACTATAAATAGTAAGTGTCCAAAACTGAGCTAGAAAGTGAATGCAGATGCTAGAACTTGACCCAATGGAGTCAACTGTAATGGTGTAATGTCCCATAAGCCTGGGAAAACAGTCACAGATGGACCCTCTAATCAAAATTGCTAGCTCACGAGGGTCAAATGATGAGCTAACCCCTAAACACCATATACTGACTAAGGAGGGGACATTATAGAAATATTTCACAAACTATAATGTGAACTATTGAAATCAAATAAAATACATCGCTTAGGAAAAACATGTGCATACGCGCGGGGAAATGACCAGGTTGCAGGAAATATGAAATGCAACCTATGCTTGTCGATTGAGCCATGTTTATAGGCTATGTGGATTGCAAATAAACCTGGACTTTTTCAATATGCATTTTTTTACCTGCCATATTTCTGGATTGGTGCCATATCCGGAAGACGCCTGTAGGTGTCAATTGTGAATATTTAACTATGTGCAAATATGAATTGGTCTTCAACCTGCTGTCAAATAATGGAGGTCGACTCACCTCTTCGAAGCTGAGTATGAAGTTAGAAACCCACCACTTATCAAGTTGAATCATTCAAATTACAGTTCTGGCAGTTTACATGCCTTTGGAAGAGGGATTCGATGGGGCTGAGGCTCTATAAATAGCTGCCCAGTTCATCATTCTTTATGGACTGACTTATTTTGTTTTTTGGAGAAATTATCTTGGAGAGCTTTTTTTCTATAGAGCATTATTTTGATTTTCTGAGAAGCATATATTCGTGAGAGTTGAGTTTAGTTTAAAATTACTAGTCTTCATTATCAAATCATTTGAGTTTTATACTTTTGTTCAGCTGTAACCAAAACCGGTCTGAATATTCATATTTGAGTACTTATTCCTGAGTGAGAAAGATAACAACTTGTGACTTATTTTTGAGTAAGAAAGATAACAACTTGTGAGTTAATTTTGAGTGAGAAAGTAACTTATGAGGGATTTGCTAATTGGTAGAGCTGGAAGTGCTGTGAGAATAGGCTGAGACATCATCATTTGGAGGAAAGCTAAATATCAGGCATGGGATATGCTTCTACTATCAATTTCAATTGTGAATCTTTAAATATTCTAGAAATTGTGTTTTACTATCTGTGCATAGATAGGGAATTGTTTCATAAACTATATTTCTAATTGTGTATAGAAAGTGAGTTTTATGAATGGCATATCTATTTGCACCTAGGGAGTAAATTGTATAAAGGATAAAAGATGCATACTTGTGTTTTGCATTAATTGCATGATCTCCATATAAGGAGAATATGTCTGTAATACTTATTATATACTAGGACCAAAATGAGGAGAGGAGTCAAAGTAAATTCTATCAACTTAAGTTATTAGGTTAACTAAGATAAGCTTGAGTTACTCCTAGGATAAAGATTTCCAGTATAGGAGGGATTATATGAATTACTTGTTATGCTGATTCATTTCTAGCAGTTAGTATGTTGTAGGTTAGTCTGGGATGATATATTATCCAGTGAAGGACCACACCTATGCGTAGTGTAAGATAGCCTTAAGTCAAATCGGTCCTGAGTAGTGTTTATGATAGATGACCTTAATTTGAAGTACTGAATGAGAACACTTTGGACAAAGTAGTGCAAGGTACATCATCCACTTAGACTATGTGATGCATGAGACTACACTGTCAGTTCATCGTGATCCTTTATACTAGTTCGAGATTGTGAAATAGCAAGGTTCTAGTTGTGTAGGATAGAACACTATGCTCAGTTGGTTAACAGTATCGGTTACCCAACCAATCTCTTTGTCAAGGGGAGGGCCATCTATTGAATAATAGATGTGCGGGGCACCGCATTATAAATCCGTGGTTGGTGGAAAAGCGCCCAGGTGATGCTTCTCCTCCACTGAAGGCTACTGAAGAACCAAGATTTGAAAGGGAAGATCCTGGACTGTCTTAGTACTATTTGTTCTAAAGCTCGTTGGAGCTATGTTAGTTAAGGTATGTATTCTTGTTTCATGTACTTGTGAAGTTATTATAATCATAGTTTGCAGACTCTGCGGACTCGCCGCGGACTCAGGAGTCCCAACCCTGGCCGAGTCGACTCGCCATGGACTCGGGAGTCGAGTCCAGGAGAGTCCTGGGTCAGGACTCCCGAGTTCGAGCTCAAGACTCGGCTGAGTCCTAAGGTCGGACTTGGGAGTCCCGACCTAGGACTCTCCTGCACGGCTGAGTCTTAAAATGGGTTAAAACCCATGTTTCTTTTTTTTTTTTTTTTCATTTTTAGACTCTCAATTGTGAAAAACAGGTCTGCAAATTGATTTGGGGTTCATTGAAGCAAGGAGAACGAACTAAAAAGATCAAAATAGAGCTAGGTAAGTGATCTAACAATTCTTTTTGTTTGTTTTCTTCAATTTCTTGCATTCAAAATCAAAAAAATCAAGAAAAATAAGGGGAAATGCTGCCAATTTTTTTTCTATTTTCCTTAATAGCCTAATTCTTATTGTTTCTAGCTTGGATTTGCATTCTTTTTCTTTTGCAAATGTTTGAAACTTTGAATCACATTTATTTGCTGATTTTTTAGCAAACCCTAGCTGATTTTTTTTTCCATGTTGAACTTGAAACAACAATGTCATCTTCAAATCCAAAGGGATTGAAAAAAGACCCCGCATGGAAGTATGGAATTCCAGGAAATAAAAAAGGTGAAGTGACATGTAATGAATGCCATAAATGGATTATAGTAGGAATAAACAGATTAAAATACCACCTTGCTAGAATACCTAGGCAAAATGTGGAGGGATGCAAGAATACTACTCCTGAGATTATTAGAGAGATGAAAGCCCTTCTTGCTGAATATGAGCTTAAAAAAGATGAAAGACAAAAAAAAAAGGATGCCCTAGCAGCAGCGATGAGTGGATCCCAATCCCATTCTACACCATCTATGCCCCATGGTGCTGCAAGTCCAAGCTTCTGTGCTCCACATTCATCTTTTGGTGAGAGTCCTGATGGTTCCTTTTCTACTGCTAGTGCTAGTCAGGGTTCTTCATCAAGACCAAATTATTTTATTCCACGTAATGTTCCAGGAGCACAAATTTCACTTGAAGGTACCGGTTGGAATAAGAAAAAGCATCAAGAAGCTAGGATGGTTGCTGCAAACTTTTGGTATTACAATAATCTACCTTTCAATGTTGCAAACAACCCATATTGGGAAGGTTTGGTGAATGCCCTTATAGTTGCAGGAAAGGGGTTTAAGACCCCATCATCTAGAGATTTGAGTGGGCCATTGCTAGAGGAAGCTGTAAAGAATACACGGCTTGTGGTTGATGAGCAAAAGAAATTTTGGCGAAGAAAAGGTTGCAGCATTTTATCTGATGGGTGGACAGATGGACGAAATAGAACTCTCCTTAACTTTTTAGTGGCCTCTAATGGTGGATTGGTGTTTCTAAAATCAATAGATGCCTCCCATGAAGTTAAAAATGCTGAGACTTTATGCAATCTATTAGATGGGGTGGTCCAGGAGGTTGGAGTTGATAATGTTGTCCAAATCATCACGGACAACGCAGCTGCATATGTAGCTGCAGGTAGACTACTTATGGAGAGGTATCCCACAATTGCATGGTCTCCGTGTGCTGCACATTGCTTAGACCTATTGCTAGAGGACATTGGGAAGATTTCATGGGTCAAAAGAGTGGTTGAAGATGCAAAAAGTGTTACAAAATTTATCTACAACCATACTTGGGTGCTTTCTTTGATGAGGAAATTCACAAATGGCAAGGACCTTGTGCGACCTGGAGTGACACGATTTGCTAGCCACTTCCTCACATTGCAAAGCATTCTTGGTGCCATTGGTCATCTCAAGCAAATGTTCGTGTCCGATGCTTGGAAGGAGTCCTCATTTTCCAATAGACCTGAAGGGGAGAGGATTGTTGCCATAGTTTTTGATGAGACATTCATCAAAAATGGAGAGGAGTTGATGGGGGTAAGTAGCAATCACACAAAAAAAAATTATACATGATAATCTATTTGCTGTTTTTATTTTTTGAGGGGTTAATTTTGTTATAATTTAACATTTGTTTTCATTTTTTTAGGTGACAGAACCTTTGGTGAGGGTTCTTCGTATGGTGGATGGAGATGGAATTGTTACCCATTTTTCACCTACGGGTTCAATCAGATGCAAGGGAAAGTGATGTTTTAATTCGGCACGTGGATTAAATGTGGCTCCCAAGAGGGCTGAGCCCAATGTGCAGGTCTTCAGCTTGGGGGTGGGTTTTCTTTTTTTATGTTTTGCCTTGTCTTTTCCTTTTTCTGCCTTTTTTCTTTCTTTCTGTCAGAGGCGGGTTCGGGTTGGGATCCGGACTTGGAACTTTTCCAAAGTTCCAATTCCTGACTTGGTTCCGGTTCTGATTCCGTCGGGCTTGTTCGTCTGTCTTTTTTTTTTTTTTTTTCTCTTTGCTGTGGTCAGAGGTGTTTCCTCCCTTTCTGTTTCTTCTTTTTTCCGTCTCCTTTTCCATCATCCTTGTATATCGTCGGAGGCGGGTTTGGGTCGGAATCCGAACTTGAAACTTGGTGAAAGTTTTAGTTTCGGGTTTGTTTCCGCCCCTGCCCCCGCTCTGTTTTACCCGGGTCCAGTTTTAGTTCCGATCCCGCCTTGCTTTCTTTTGCTTTGTGCGTTTTCTTTCTTTCCGCCTCCGGTCCCACTCGTTCTTCTTTCTTTTCTTCGTGGCCTTTGATCGAGGGATGTCTCCTCCTTGGTTCCCCCTTATGTTTTTTCCTCTTTCCTTTCTTCCTCGTATGTTGCCAGGGGCGGGATCGGAACGGAATCCAAACTTGAAACTTGGTGAAAGTTTCAGGTCTGGATTTAGTTCCAGTTCCGGTTCCGCTCATCCTTTGTTTTCCCCCGTTTTGGTCCCGATCCCGTTCCGCCGGGATTCATCTGTCTTTGCTTCCGCCCCCTTTCCCCCCCCGGTCTCGGTTCTGGTTTCGTCTTGGCCCTGCCTCCGCCAGTTTTGAAGAGTCTCAGTGAAAAGGAGTGCCTTCGCTAGAAGATGAGGACATCGACGTGAGGTCTCGCCGACCCGATGGAGTCTTGCCGATGGCTTTTTGTGAGATCGATATAACTCTGGCTGCTCGCCCTGAGGTCTTGCTAACCGTCGTGTGTCTTGCCGAATGATTTGGCATGTCGGTATGACTCTATCCACCCGCTATGACTTCTCCCCGACATCCAAAGTCTCGCCGACATGCAGTCCTTCTGAAGCAACCTTTGACCACCTTGGAATCTACCTGGCACAAACTCAACCAATCAAAGGTCGCTAGGGCAAACCACGAGCAGTTTGACTAATCGGCTTCCCCCTGCGAATGAAATCGACAAAGCATGCCGACATCGCTCCACTCTGAGATCGGAAGTGATCAGTCAGTAATGACGCTTGAGTCTAGTGGAAAGATCTGATGCTGCTTCTTGAAGGGGAGGTAGCCGTGAGTCACAATAGCAGCTGGAGATGTCGGCTGGAGCGGTGGAGCGGCATTAATGACCATGTCGCAGAGCATTCAAGGCGACTCTGACGAAATCTTAATGGCGGACTCGAAGGCTGCAAAATAATAACGACGGCTGTAAAAGATCTAAAGGCCATGCCCAGGGACGAGCTTTCACCGACATGAGCAGGGGATGCGCATTAAATGCTTCATTGACTTCATTCCAAAGCGCTTCTAGGGCCGACGTGTCTAGGTGCCAACTCGTTTTTAAAACCCTAGGGCAGGGGCCGACACTCTCTTGTATATATGGCATTTTTGCCTTTTTGTAAAGCAGTTCTTGGTTAGGAGACTGCTGAGAGAGCATTATTCAGACTTTGTAACTCATTTTTCATATATACTACAGATCTGTAACACAGACGCTCCTCATTTTCTCAATAGAAAGTTATTTCCTTCACAGTTTTTCTTTGTTGTTTAGTATTGGTTGTGAGTTGCATGATTAAATTCTGTGTGATCCTTTATTTGATCAGTTTCCTTCAGTACTGGATGCGAAGGATATTATGTCACAAAGTTGGTTTATGTTAGTGTTCTCTTTCTATTGCGCATATATCTGTGAAAACATTTTGTTTTCCTTGTATTAAGCATTAGAACAGTCGGAACCTTGCATAGACTTGTTTTTTGTAAACATAAATCTCTGTATTGTGAGATTGTTTAGCTCTATTGAGATTTCCTATGTTTTTTTCTGTAGTATTGTCATATTTTGATCTTTGGTGTATCACCTGTTAGTGATAGGTTTCGGTTTCAAGTACATCCTTCTTACTCTTTCCTTATCATTTTTCAGTTTTTTCTCAAAGTATCTTAAGGGGAACCAGCCCATAATCTGGAGGTCCACTTCATTCCCAGGTCACCCACAACCTCGAAGTGTTCCCATGTGTCAATAGGTTGCTATAGTTGATAGCTTAGCAAGGGTGCAAACTTTATTTAACAACAGGCATGCCAATGGGTTTCATCTATGAGGCCATGGATAGGGCCAATGTAGAAACCCCTGTTTCCGCTAACTTCTGAAACTGCTAGTTTTTTTGCTTGTTTTGTCGTTTTTTTGTTTTTTTGGTGTTTTTGTGCATAAGGGTAAAATACGATTTTGAAAGAAAATAATATAAAATCTCTAACCAATACAATAAACTCAGATCTAACACTAAAAGACTCAGAGAACCATAGCTACTGATTGTATTATCGTTTCACAGCTATTACAATGAAAGATGTCTGACATGCAGGCAAAGTTATGACAAAAATATTAATCAAAACCTGATTTGCAGCAACTGAAATGGTACGGCTGTGATAGGAAACCCTTTCTCCCTCCGTGAAATGATCCGAAATGATGCCAGAGGTAAATACGCCCCTGTTGGTGAAGACAGAGTGCCAAGAAGTGAAGCACTTTTCCCAAGGTGAGAAGTACAGTCTGGTACAAGGTAGTACGGCCCAGCAACAGCCTGGTACGGCTCAGAAACAGCAAGTACAAATCTGTACGGATCTTGAGAATGATGTCTGATGCTTGGAAAATAGACACCAATACTGTAGATCCCTTTTCGGATGATTTTTTGACCAAAACCCTGAAGATAGAAAACTCTGTGAAGCTCTGTGATAACTTCTGAATGATGTTATCTCTCTGACTGGCAATAAATCAGCTGGTATTTCACAGCCTCTGAATCGCACACACTGAAGATTGCACGTTCTCCAATGCAAGTTGAAAACTAGAACCCTTGGCTCTGTTCTCAGAAGAAAAACTCAGCAAAAATTCGACTTCAATAATAATGGCTCGAATTCCAAAGAGAAACCCTTATATTCCTCAAAAGCTCGAATTTTCTCAATTAGGTATTCATTAAAATAAATTCGAACTTTTCTTTTTAATATTTCAATAGTTTTCAATCACATTTTTAATTATAAATTATAATTAAAAATGGCCCCTTCAATGATGGTCGACCCCCTTCAGCAAAATCACTTAAGTTATAATATTTAAAATATTATAACCTTATAATATAAGCTCCGAATAATTAATATTTAATTAATCAATTAAATATTAATATCTCCCTCAAAATATATCCAATTCACGAACCGACTGAAGCTGGCGAATAAGTGAGTGATTCTGCACATGACCAAACCATACTGCTAAAAATAGCAGGGGTGCCTCGCTGAGTGCCAAATACTGCTAAAAATAGCAATTCAAGCAAATGGTGTCCGAATGAGCCCGAACGAAAGCCAACTGGTAAAACTCTGACAACCGAAGCCAAGCCAAGCTCCATCAAGACCCTCTATCCATCCTATCAGCCTACGAGGGTCGCATAATAGGCTAATCATCAGCTCTGAGAGATGTCAACTGGAAGGGGACATGACAGCCAAAGAGGCCATATCACGTTACTATGGCGGCAACAAAAGGAAATATGAAATCATATGGCACATCATTGATCGGAGATGGACACACCAACTCCACCAGCCGATTCATGCCTTTTCCTACTTCTTGAATCCGAAGTTCTACTTCTTGGACACATTTAAGGCGGATGAGGAGGTCATGGAAGGTCTTGTCATATGCATTGATAGGATGGTGCCTAATCGTGAGCTGAGAGATAAAGTGCTTGATGAGTTGGAGGTGAGATTTGTTACATCTTATTTATGAATTTGCAATGTTGAGCCTTGACTATCTATGAACTTTCTATATTTGATTTACTTTTTCTTTTATCTATTGAAGGTCTACAAGGGTGTAGAGGGGAGACTCTTTTCCTCCCAGCAAGCAATTGAAAGGAGTGGAAAACAACAACCAGGTAAAAAATGAAATTAGAAACTTGATTCTTATTTCTTACATATAGATTGTTTACTTTATTCTTATTTCTTAATACTTATATTTTTTAAACATGTTTTTGTAGATCTATGGTGGGAGAACTATGGTGCTAGCACACCAAATCTTCAAAAGCTAGCCATACAAGTCTTGTCACAGCCATGCAATGGGTGTGAACGCAATTGGAGTTTATTTGAGAACATTCACACAAAGAAGAGGAACAGGTTGACTCAGCAACGCCTAAATGATTTAGTTTTTGTTCGGTACAACCTTCGCCTTCGAACTAGAAAGTTGGAGGGTGTTTCACACGAGTTCATCGACTTGGATGACATTGATCCATATGGTGAATGGACTATTGATGAACAAAATGATGAGGCTGATGTCTTCCTTATTGATGAGGATCTTGCTGAATTAGAGAGAGCAGCAGCAGAAGAAGAAGCAACAAGATTGGATGCCATGGAGGATGATGAAGACACATTTGAATATCATGTTTCTCTTGCTCGATCTCCTAGTCCTCGTTCAGATACTATAGCACGTGCACCTTCTAGTTCTAGGCCTCCAAAATTGAGTACCATTGGGAGGGGAAAGAGGAAGATGTAGATTACATGTGGTTGTTAATGTTTTCCTCTTTTTGACATGATTATATGTAAACATTTATAAACTTATGATGCTGTTATACATTGAAACTATGAGTATTTGATGACTATGAATGATGAAATTTCAATTATTGAGTGTTTGATGATCATATGACATGTGTAATCTTTGAATTATGAGTGTTTGATAATCAAATTAGGCTCTTATGTTCTCTAAATGCATTAATTTGTTCTTTTTTTTTGTAAAACTACAGTTTTTTTTTTTGCCGAGTCCTAGCCGAGTCTTTTCCCGAGTCCATGCCAAGTCTCGAGTCCGAGTCATATTTTTGGGCTGCCGAGTCCGAGTTTGCAAACTATGATTATAATGAAATGGAATCTTTATTGTAAATTGATATGGCAACTTGTTCATGTATTATTAATGAAGAAAAGGAAAATTTTTATTGCAATCTCATGTTAACACGTTTACTTACTCGTATCATGTAAATTATGAAATCTTTACTTTACCGAAGGATTTGGTCGTTACACTTAAGAGTGTGCCACTTCCAGCTCCTGATTATAAAAGTTGTAATGAAGATTAGCCAAGTTTAGCAACTCATTCTTTTCATCCTCAAAGGATTTCTTCTTTTTCCCCCTAGTCCTTGAGCTAGGCCCCTTAGTCTCGGTCTGCACCTATTTCTTACTTTATACTTGCTGATTTGTTCTTCCTTTCCAGTCTCCTCAGGATCACTTATTATTTGCTCCTCTCAAAACCGTCTTGATGTTCTTCCCATAAACTATCAACATTTTTAATCTTTGTGGTACAATGAATGTTGGAATCATTATGCATTCTTCTTCATGTTTCCTAGGGTAGCTTGGCTCCAAATTGCAATCCCTATGAAGCTCATCAATTCCTTCAATTATTTGCTTGACTTCCATGATTCTTGTGTTAGATTCTTGTTACTTGGGAGTAGCTAAAATAGATGACTGATTTTCAACTTTGTAGAGTGAAAAATGAGCCAAACTTAATTCTAGGTTGAGTTCATCAACTTATTTCTCCTTATCCTCCTCAAACTTGATAACATGATCCCTATTTGCAAGCAATTGCAAGTAATTTGATTTCATTATGTAACTAGCCAACCCTTCAGTAAAGTAATAATTTCCTAAATTTACATCATACGAGTAAATAAATGTGTTAACATGACATTGCAATAATTTTTTTTTTCCTTTTCTTTATTGATAATATATGAACAAGTTGCCATATCCATTTACAATAAAGATTCCATGTCATTATAATAACTTCACAAGTACATGAAACAAGAATACATACCTTAACTAACATAGCTCCAATGAGCTTTAGAACAAATAGTAGTAAGACTGTCTAGGATCTTCCCTTTCAAATCTTGGTTCTTCAGTAGCCTTCAGTGGAGGAGAAACATCACTCGGGTGCTTTTCCGCCAACCATAGACTTATAATGCGGTCCCCCGCACATTTTTCATTCGATAGATGGCCCTCCCTTCAACAAAGAGATTGGTAGAGTAACCGATACTGTTAACCAACTGAGCATAGTGGTGTGTCCTACATAACTAGTTCCTTGTAATCCCATAATATGGAACTAGCATGTATTATTGGATCATGGTGAACTGACAGTGCAATCATCGTCTGATCTAAGAGGATGTAGGTACATTACACTACTTTGATCAAAGAGTTTTAGTTCAGTAAACGACTGAGAAAGTCATCTATCACATACACTACTTAGGGCCGATTTGACTTAGGGCTATCTTACACTACGCATAGGCTATGTCCTTCAATGGATAATCAGTCACCCAAGACTACCTACAACATTCTAACTGCTAGAAATGAACCAACACTCAGCTTTCAGAATTTAATATAGCAGCAGTTTTTACAGGTTAATTTATATGTGATTAGTAGAAGATTCCTTTAGTTTCCAGTATTTTCAAAGTTTTGCCTTCAAGATTTTAGGCATCATTATTGTGTGGGATTTTGATTGAAGGATTGTTGTGTTTTTAGTTTTGTAACCTCTAATTTTTCTGTCTCCTTCATAAATATCTGTATGCAGTTTAGTTTAAGTTCACTGGTTATACACTGTGCATGTAATTGATTAATCAGTTTAGTCATGAAAACCATGTTTTCCCTCAAAATTGTATTGAATCAAAGCCTCTGTTTAAAACATTCAGGTGATTAGACTATCAAATCAGGTTGTGTAGATTAAATTACTGAGCAATCATTTTGTGAGTCAATTTGCAGTTTAGATTTCCAATTAGGTGCATCACCGAAGTTTTAATTTTAGTTCATGCATTCGGTTCAATCCTTTTTACAATTTTCTCAAAACAAATCATTCAAGTACCAAATTGATCATCATATAGGAACCAACCTAGAATCTGGAGGTCTATCTTCGCCATAGGAATACCCACAAGCCTGAAGATAGTTCCCATGTTTCAACAGATTGCTGAATTTAATCATTCAAGCATTCGGGTGCAATCTGTTTGACAACACCAACGTAACAAGTAATTCACATAATCCCTCCTAAACTGGAAATCTTTATCCTAAGAGTAACTCAAGCTTACCTCAGTTAACCTAATAACTTAAGTTGATAGAATTTACTTGATTCCTGTCCTCATTTCGATTCTAGTATATAGTAACTATTGCAGCAATACTCTCCTTATATGTAGATCATACAATTAATGCAGATTACAACTAGGATACAACATTTCATTTCCTATGTACAAACAACAAATATAAGCATAAAACATCCCATGTTCAAACATAGCTAGTATAATTAAATACTAATGTTGTACTTTATGTAATGTTGCTGAATTCATCAATCAAGTACTTTCTCCTATCACGGAGTACTTAAGGACACATTATAAAAGCGGCTTAAAGGCTTTAATCCCCTTTTTCGTAAGCAATCAGAAAATACTCTTTCCTAAACACAAATTGATAAATATCATTTCGGAAATAATAGATGAAGATCTAGAAAAAGACAGTAAAAGAATATCTCATGCCTGATTTTAAAGCTTCCCTCCAAATGATGAAATTCCTGTCTTTCTTCACAGTGCCTCAACTTAGTTTATCAACTGGCAATTTCCTCTCTAGTTGCTGCCTTTATCACTTAGCATAAAATCTCAAGTTGTTATATCTCTCACTCAGAATTATACTCCTCAAATAGTGAATATATAGTCTATTATTAGTCATAGCTATATAGAGATAAAGCTCAAATATTTTAATAACAATGGACTGGTATTTCCTCTGTTCTCAACTCTCAGATATGAATATGATTCTCAGAAAAATAAACTTATGAGACAAATCTCCAGAAATCAAATGAAATTCGTAATAAGCAAGTAAGTCTTGCTGAATGAACTGGGCAACTATTTATAGAGCCCTCAGCTCAGCAATTTCCACTCTTGCAGGCATGTAAATTGAAAGAACTAAACTTTGAATATTTCAAAATGAAATGTGGTGGATTTCCACACTTACACACAGCTTAAAAAGAGGTGACGACTTCTAGCAAAATAGAGAATATTTCAAAATTTGCACATGTTAAAAATGGAGGGTCGACACCTACAGGCGTCTCCCCAAATATGGTACAATTCATGAAATATGGCAGATGATTGATCTTGCAGATAAGGTCATGGTTATTTTTCAAACACCTTGCTTATTTACTGGCTGAGTTGACTCATCTCATAATTGCGTTTGAATCATTCTTTCTTCCAGGTGCGCATTATCCAGGTGCGTATTTCTCAACACTATTTTTCCATTTTCACGCATTAAGCGTTTCAATAGTTGAGAAGTAAATATTTTGATTTCAATAGTTTGAGACATAAATATTTCATGCGGTAGGAAACATTTCGATTTCCTATGTTCAAGTGATTCAAATTTAATTGAATGAGAATAGCCCGATTCATAGTTGATAATCAATAATTAGCTGAAGGATATTTCATTGATTTCCATAGTTTAGACTAATATACACTCAAAGTGGAATATATATTAATTTAATTTTCCAATAATGAGATTTACAATATTAAACTTAGGAAATAAGTTAATTTCCAAAGTGGAGATCAATTGGGAAACCCTTTGAGTTGAGAACTGATCATAATAGTTTAAAGTACCTTTTTACTCAACCAAATCTAAATGCTAGACAGAGAAGATGGTTGGAGTTGATCGCTGATTATGACTTCAATATCAGCTACATCAAGGGAAAAGAAAACCGGGTTGCTGATGCATTAAGTCGAAGACGACACATAGCTTCTATTGTTGCAATTCATACTGATTTTAAAGACCAAGTGCTCCAGAAATGTGCGGAGGATAATTACTACATGCAAGTTAGACAAGCCCTCAAGGAAAACCCTCAAGATTCGAGGTATGATGGTTTCAAATTTGAACCAAGTGGATTGCTTAGGTACAAAGGAAGGATGTATGTACCTAACGTAAGCAACTTAAGAAATTTGGTGTGAAAAGAAGTGCATGAAGCTCCATATTCTGGTCATCCAGGAGTAACAAAAATGTTGGCCGATGTAAAACCATTATATTTCTGGAAAGGAATGAAGGGAGATGCTGCTATTTATGTAGCAAAATGCCTTGAATGTCAGAGAGTAAAAGCTGAGCATCATCACCCAGCAGGCTTACTATACCCACATGACATTCCAGAATGGAAGTGGCAAGTGATAAGTATGGATTTTGTGCAAGGATTACCTATGTCAAGGAATAAACACAATACCATACTAGTGGTAGTTGATAGACTGACAAAAGTGGCTCACTTTATACCTGGAAATCTGACTGATGGAGCACCAGTTATTGCAAGGAAATTTGTGCAAGAAGTATTCAGATTGCATGGAATACCTGAAAAGATCATATCTGATAGGGATGCAAGAATCACTTCTAGGTTTTGGCAAACCTTATTTTTTGCACTCGGAACTCAACTGAACATTAGTTCAGCATATCATCCGAAAACGGATGGGCAAACTGAAAGAGTAAACCAAGTTTTAGAAGACCTACTTCGAGTATATTGCATGGATCAGCAATATAAGTGGGAAGATTATTTACCTTTAGTCGAATTTTCCTATAATAATTCATACCATTCTGCAATTAAAATGGCTCCGTTTGAAGCCTTATATGGTCGAAAGTGTCGAACTCCGATAAGTTGGGATAAACTTGAGGATCGAGTAAGTCTTGGACCTAAAATGTTAGCAGAAATGGAAGAACAAGTAAAGATTATAAAGCAAAGGTTAGCCGAAGCTAACAGCCGACAAAAGAGTTATGCCGATGCAAAGAGAGTACCCCGAAATTTTTCCATAGGTGATAAGGTTTTGTTGAGAGTTAAACCTCATAAAAGCTCCATCAAATTTGGAAAGTCTTCCAAATTAGCTCCACGATATGTTGGACCCTTTGAGGTTTTAGAAGAAATAAACCCGGTAGCCTATCGAATCGCATTACCACCTGCTCTTGCCCGAATGCATAATGTCTTCCATGTGTCCTACCTTAAGAAGTATATACCAGGTGATAACCATGTTATTGATTGGGCTGCTTTACAGGTAAAGGATCCCGGGGTCGTAACGCTCGAGCCCGTTAAAGTACTTGAAGTCCGCAAGCTACGCTTATGGAATAGAGAAGTCTCTCAATGCAAAGTCCAATGGGACCAATATGCTGAAGACTCGGCTACCTGGGAAGACTATGAGGAGATCCAACGGAAGTTTCCTGACATTCTTGAAGCATTCAAGAATGATGAATAAAGTAGTGTTATGTTTTATATGCTTTAAATAATACCTTGTTCATCGGGGACGATGAATCATAAGGGGGGGAGTATGTTACACCCCGATTGTAGTTACTACTGCATAGGAAGTACATTGTAATGTTTGAATCTTTTTGATGAATAAAACAAATTGTTCTTGTGATCAATTGAATGTGTCCTAATGATTGTCTCATTTGTCTGATACTTCTATTGATGTAATTCTTGAATGAATGTAGCATATAAGTTATGGAATAATGTTGTTCTAACTTTTTATGATGTTTTAATATTTTATATATACTGCCTTGTTTTGAGCATATGACTCCCGTTGTCGTGTCATGATGTGCAGGAAACAGGTTCATACCTCCAGGCAGAGGAGAGATATCACTTGGGGAGGAACTTGGTCGGGTAAACAGTAACGAGTACCAATTGGGCATGCACACACATATTATAGACTGAGTAAGCTAAGTCAATTGTTGAGTTAAGGGTAAGTCATCCATAGGCTTATTTATTATCATTAGGAGTCGTATCTACTTCTGAATGTGTGAATAAGTTATGTTTGCCAGTATAACCATATGTAGAATAATGTTACAAGTTAGGAGGTGGGCATGTGTATATGTATATATACATATAAATACAGTATGTACAAGTGTCCATAAGTATATTCATGTCGATACAAACGTATTAGAGCAGATGGATATGCCATACGTGTGCATCGATATAAATACACTTATGAATACGTATACATAGAGGAAGTATACAAGTAAATATACATGTATACATACCCACAACCAACCTGTTATATATTTGTGAATATGAATAAATATTATGTTGATATTACTTGGAATCTACGTATACACATATATATACATATACATAGGTACGTATAATGAAAGTATGCTGACTGGCTTGCAGTATACGTATGTTGTAATTTTAAATGTATATGTATATACATGTATATATGTAAAGGTAAATATATTTATATATTTAATATTATATCAAATATGTATATAATATAGTCTTTACAAAATATATGTGTATGAAATTATTTAAATTATTAAATTTAAATAATTATACATAGATATATATATAATGTAAATTAAAACTATACTATAAATATATTTTAATATAATAAAATAATATATAGATATATTTTATTAAATGAAAATCAAATGAAGTTTAAACAAACACTTTATTAAGTGTTGAAGTGAAATTAAGAATTTGAAATGTGAGACGTTTTTCTCAGAAATATATATTTCCTTCAAAAGTCGAATAAACTCTTGGAAATTAAATATTGTAACTTCAAAGCAAATCAAATATTATTGGCAAAACCCCGCCATGTTTCAAATATTTCTTTGAAACTATATTGAAACTATGAAATGAAAAATATGAAGGAAATAAAAGTTTCCCGTGAAAATGGCGCCTGTAGAATCGCGCAACCATTGCCAGGTTGACTGAACACGGCTAAGAGAAAGTCGATTGCAGCCAGAAAAATGGGAAAGGTGGATGCCATTTGATCAAGGACTTTGTCTCTGCATAAATATTCACTTATCCTTACCTGTTGAATCGCGCCTATACTTGTAGGTGTCGCGTTTTTGAGAATTTTCCATGTGCAAAATGAACTTTCTTCATTGCTATCATCAAATGAAGGTCGAAATCTTCTCTAAAAGGCGACACATCTCTTTTTTGAACTATTCCAAACCCTGTTGGCAGCTTGGACACCTTAGGAAGAGGAATTGGTTAAGTTTTCAAACACTATATAAAGCCGGCAATGCTTATTCTTCAACACACGAATTTAGAAGTTTGCAAGTTCGATTTTGTTCTCTTCAAAGAAGTTCATTCTGCTGTGAGTGAGTTTATTTTGATTGTGAGTGTCCATTATTTAGCTGAGAGTGAACTTAACCCTGTTGTGAGTGAACTCTGTACTGCTGTGAGAGTAACCTTCAATTCTGGAAAGTAGTATTTACTTGACAGAGAAATCACTTCTGTCATTTGTCATCTCTATGAGTAGTAATCTGAGATTATCCCTTGTCATGCTAAGAGTCCAATTTCAGAGGTGGCTGGAAATCCCTGACTGGAAGCTGAAGGAGTAGCAATTTCTTACTAGAGCAACACTTGTGGAAAGCTAATAATAGGCATGTTATCTCTTTTGTTTTTCCATGTTTTGCTGTTATGGTAATCAAGAGAAAGTCTGTTTATACCCTTTGTTTGGAAATGAATAGGGAATAAGATTGTTTATATGATATTCTTTGGATTGAATATTTGAAGAATGATATCAATTGCAAAGAGATAATTTAGAAAATAGAAAAGAAATTGCATGCTTTGTACTATTGACTTTGCATTCATTAGTAGACAGATTTACTATGCATTGAAGAAATAATGGCATTATTTGTATTAACTCCATATAAGGAGTGTATGCTTGTATATAGTTATTGAATGCTAGGAAGGGATTGAGAGCATTTAATAAGTTACAGTTCACAACTAGTTATAAGTTAACTTAGTCAAGTTAATAAAGCTCCTAGGATGAGAGTATCCAGTATAAAGGAGATAGTTGTAAGTACTTGTTAGAATGTTCTTTGTTCAAGTAGTTAGCTTGATGTAGGAAGTCTAGGGTACGGACTACCCCGATAGACCAACCTACGCGTAGAGTAAGGAAGCCTCAAGTCAAGTTGACCCTGGCTAGTGCATGTGATAGATGACCTACATTCTTGTTTGAATGTAAACGCTTTGGCCAAAGTAGTGTTAGGAACAACTTACACTTAGTTGTGGTACTACACTGTCAGTTCACCGTGGTCCCGAAATACATACTAGTTCAAGAGTTGCCGTATGCACAGAACCTAGATATGTAGGAACACAACACTATGTCCAGTTGGTAGTCGTTAAAGGATACCCCACCAATCTCTTCTTCGAAGGGAGGGCCGTTCATTGTAAAATGATCGTGCGGGGGACTGCATTATAAGTCCGTGGTTGGCGGAAAAACGCCCGAGTGATGTTTCTCCTCCTCAACAATCGGCCGATGATCCAAGATTTGACAGGACGGACTCCTGGACCTTCTTATTGCTATTGGTGCCAAAAGCCTTCGGGCTATGTATGTATTTCATTCTTCTTTACCTTGTTGTTTCTTTTAAGAATGAAATAGTTAAAGTTGCAAATTGATATATCATGTTTATGTATTTGAAAGGAAAATTTTTATCATCATGGCATTGATCTTATTTATTGTGGTTGAAATTGAAAGTTTTAAATTTGACGTACAAGTTTGGTCGTCACACATTCACTTTTCCTTTATCTAGTAATAGTAAATAGTAACCTCACAATTTGGGATGTAACATATTAGTCTCAAGGATTCTTCGATTACCTACAAATCTACAAGAGACAATGTAAAATCCCACGCTTATTTTTCCAAAAAACTTCATAGCTTGCACCCATTAGCATTAGCCCAAAATGCAATGATAGACAACTAGAAACAACCCTTCACTTTCTGATCACCCAGATCCCGAAGAGGGAAATGTGAGAGTATACGGTGTAAGGGGATTTGAATGTAATAATAATGCTGGAAGTAAACAAGTAAAGCTATTGGCGGAAAGCCAACCATTAGGGAAAGTAAAGCACTTGGCAGCAAAGCCAGCTACTTCCACTTTTCAACATGCTACAAGAAAGTAATCTAAAGTAAAAAACTTGGTGGAATAGCCAACCACTTCCACTTTTCAACATACTACAAGAAAGTAAACTGAAGTAAAGCACTTGGCGGAATAGCCAGCCATTTCCACTTTTTAGCGGGTTACAAGAAATGAAAGGAAAACTCGACCACTTGTTCAACAGGAGTGAAGTACAATAATCAAAGGTTCAACTACCTTTCAGTGGGAGCAACACTTGTTTAGTGGGGTTGGTAAGCAAATACAAGAGCACTCACCAACAATACTACCGATGGTGTTACAATGAGCTCAACATAAACAAATCAGATCATTACATATTGCTGCCATGAGAGATAATTGACAAATGATAGAAATGAGAAGTAAACACCCTTCCAAGATGATAGAATGTAAGTATGTGAACGACCCAATAGAAAAGAACAAGTATACCTCAAGATAGGTCCATTTGAGATCATTAGAAGGAAAAATTGGAGGCTGCAATAGGTCTGATAATCAGAACAGGGGTCTGATATGTACAAACAAGTCTAAAGCTCAAATCAGCAACCTTAAAAACAACATAACTGATCCAATACTCATCTGAATGAAACCAAATCACTTGCAAATGATTCCTCTCAGCTAGATGACCCCAAACAAGTAGCAAGCCACCACCAACAAGTTTGAAACGCATTGGCACGGAACTCGAAACACCTTCAGCCACATGTATGGCCTCCTAGGATGGGCAACCAGCAAATAAAAATCCCGCACACTCAAAAATTCCCAAATTTTGCAAGGGGTTCCCTAGGAAAAAGGAGAAAATGAATCCCACACACTCAAAAATTCCCAAATTTTGCAAGAAGGGGTGCCCTAGGAAAAAGGAGAAAATGAACCAACACCCACAAAATGATATTTAGTCCTCTAATCAATGTGAGTAAAACAATGGTACAGCCAAGGGTTTGGAAACTATAACCAGCAATCTGAAACTCCAAGAAATCACTTCTAAAATAGACCCAAATTGCTGCAAGAAGAGTTAACATGCCAAAACATAGCTAGAAGACATCAAAATAATCCATAATCAAAGAAAATTGAAAATCTTTCACCAGTAACTCCAATGGTGACTTTTGCAGTGAAGCCACTCCATTGTCCAGCTAGGGAGTATCTCTCAACTCTGAAACTAGAGAAACTTTGAAGGTTTTTGTCTCCAAAGCCTTTGAGGAGATTCAATCCTCACTCCGATAGCATTTCGTTATCATCCCATTAGCATTTGAAAATGAGAGCAAGTGAGGGCATTTTATAACTTTGAGACCCAAAAGTTTGAATTTACTTTTCCCTCTCAAACGAGACGTCCCTTTTGGAAAATGATGTTTAATTTTAATTGCACTTTTAAACCTCCATCTTAGACGTCCACCTTTGGATGAGCAAATTTACTTTTTAAAATTACTTAATTCATCAACTTGGGTGTCCAACTCCATGGCCCCCTTTTAAAAACAACTTAAGGTTCTCATTCCTAGAAATGGGGTACAAAAGTAACTTAATAACTTAAGTTATATTTAATATTTTTCCTTTTCGAACTCCAAATATGGTGGAAGCCAAAACTGCTAAGAGTAGCTAGGCTCAACACTAAAACTGCAAATACTACTAAAATTGGAAACCCTACTCTGAAATGTTGCCAACACCATTGCAAAAAATAACACTTACTAAAAATAACATTCTGCTAAAAATAGTAAGTGACTTCAAACTCCATATGAAACTCCAAGATGGAACCCACCCAATGGAGATGAGGATTATCATCCCCAAATCTAGTGGTGAAAATCCGAGAGATTTTTCGTCCTCCAAGATCTCCAATTAGCCCAAGGTTTTCATTCTTGGACGCAAACTCAACACAAAGCTCAAATTTTGGAAATTGAATGGCAAAATTATGACAAGATATGAGATGTTCAAATGAAACCAAGAGCACTCCTTTTGTAGTGCTCTAAATGGGCCCATGGGTCCAATTTCCATAAGTTTTTTTAAAAAGCATCTTATTTTAAGTATGTAAAAATACCTTTTTATTCTATTAGTGTTTATAACACTTCTTATTATAATAATAGTATTATTAGTTTGCCCCTTAAATTAGAAATTACTAGACCCAACTTTAAATAATATTATAAATTATTTTCCTTGTTTTACCCTTTTTCCCAGAGGAAATTGAGATAAGATAGAGGTCTTTTCCATGTTCCTATTTCAAAATAGTGGACATGATAGTCCACTTCCTAGAATTTCTTCCCCTCAAGCAATAGTGGATTGAGATGATCAAGTATCACCTTGTCCACATTGAACCATGATGTAATCTACACAAAGTCTAGATCTCGTACTTGTTAGTTGAAAGTTGAAACAATTTTTGCTAACAAGTACAATATCTCCAATCTTCATCACCCACAACATTTGTATGCAACTCTTTCTAGTAAATCACTTTTTTAGAAAATAGTTTGGTTACTTGAAAGAAAATATCCAAGAAATGTGCATGATTTGTAATGTCACAAATGCAATCCATCAGAAGATTTGTGATGAAATCCTTGAATGTTTTCTTCCACCCCTAAATAGGATTAGGCAAGGAATGCAACCCACTTGCAAGATGATCCTCTTTGGTTTGATTACAAATGAATCCTTCACCCCAATGCTTGAAAACAAAAATAAACTTCCACAAGGCTAAGGGTGGCCTTATGAACTTACCATTGTGTTTCTGCTGCACCCTTTTGCTCTTCCCAAGAGATGAAGAATCCAAAGCTTCTATTTGAGCTTCATAATAATTGCCTTGTGTTCCAACGGATCTCATAATGATGTTTCAGGTTGTACCCTCCAAAAATGGCATAAATCAGATTGCATAGAGGTTGGAAACAAGTTACAACAGCCATAAATCAGTTGAAATCTTATCTGAATCAGCAATATGGTGGCTGGAATAAATTTCATCAGCAGCCCCAATAGCTGAAAGCTCTCACAAACATCACCAAGCAAGGAAACTCTCTCAAAATATGTGAACTTGATAACAACAGTTCAAGATCTGAAATCATCAAAATCAGCAACATGAAAATAGTGCAGCAGGTGCAATACTTAATATCCTTCACAAAAATCAGCAATGTTAGCAATGTAGAGGCTGAAAACATCCATGCAAGGACTGAAAATACTTCATTAACAATCACTAACAGAAAATTACTCCATTGTAATGTCCCCATTTTTAGCCCTACACTTTCCAGTGACCGTTAGCCTATTTCCAAAGGCCCGTAGGCTAGTCGGAGGTAGAATTAGGGTTTCTAATTTTCTAGGAGGTTTCCTTCTGAGTTTTTAGGGGTTGCATGTAGAAGTTTGGCAATTTGTCTTTTGGGGCTTTCTGGGTTTTCAAAGAGCTTAAGAGGGGTGTGACATGCATTTCAATCAGAGGATATTTTTGGACTTACTATTTTTAGTAAATTACGACGATTGCTATGCTCAAACAAAATTTGAAGTCACTATTTTTAGCAATATGCTATTTTTAGTAAGTGCTATTTTTGGTAGTGCAGTTTGGCAACAACTTAACACAATTTCTAATTCTGGCATTGAGGCAATTCTGTTTTGGCAATGGCTTCTCCAACATTCTTGGAGCTCAGAAAGGAAATTTTAATAATTTAAGTTATGTTATATTTTAAGGTTGCTTTTGGACCCCATGGTTAGACAACATAACCTAAGTTGTTCTTAAAAGTGGACTTCATGGGTTTGGATGCCTAAATTGGAGATAAATACATCTCTAAGGTTTAATTTATGCCTTTTCAAGTTGGATGCCCAAGTATGAGGGATAAAGTGATTTTATTAAAAATAATATTTCTCCAAATGTGGTGTCCCTCTTGGAGGGAAAAGCAAATTCAAACTTCTGGGTTTGGAAATCTATATATACTGTGCCTTGCCTCTTCATTTGGTATCTATTATCTTTTCATAACAAAATGTTTCTGAATTTTATTCAGACTCTTGCTTCGAGGTTGAAATGCCTCCTAGTTTCTTCATCAATTTCGAGTTTGAAAGACAACTCCTAGTTGATCAATGACTGCTTCTTCACTCAGAGAATTGCAGATTGTGTTTCAATGGTGATGGCTTCATTGGTGTTTTCAATTTGGCGTGGCTTTGATGTCTTCTAGAGAAATTTTGGTGTGTTCTTCGCTGTTTAGAGGGTTTTTTGGAGTGCTTCTTCATACCTAGCTGACCCACGTTTATGCTTGTACCTTTCTGGTGACTTGACAGATTTTTGTGGGTATTGGCTCATCATGTTCCTAGTATTTGGGTGCCCTTTTCCCTAAAATCTTGCAATTTTAGAAGGCGAATCTAATTTATGGTTGCTGGTCGCCCTCCTTGGGAGTTGTGCCCTTTGGTCATTGCTGCATTGGGAAGTGTGCAAAAATAAACAGAGTTATTTGGAGGAGTTTTGCTGCTTGAACTTGGATGCCTACCCTCTAGGCATCATTCGCCTTCAGTTTGAGTTCATTTGGAGGAGTTCTGAGGGAGTTACGAGCATTTTGGTGATTTCCAGGCTGCTTGTTCAAAAAATTTGAACGCTGCCATCATATATCAGACCTGGTATTTTCTGTATTTTTCCATATTTTCTTGATGCTAATCTTTGTATTTTCCATGGAGAACATTGTCTAATATTTGGGCTTTCAAGTTGCTAAGAATATGTCAATTTCATTGTAAAAGATTTCAATAAATTAACACTGAATTAGTAGTACTAATCAACTCTTCATTTCAACACTTTGTTTTCATTCCCACTAAAAAAGTGGAAGAGGCTGGTTTGTCGCCTAGTTACCTTCTTTTGTTACCCGCTGAAAAGTGGAAGAGGCTAGCTTGCCGCCTATGCATTTACATTTCAATTTACTATTCCTTATAGCCTGTTGAAAAGTGGAAGAGGCTGGCTTGCCGTCTAAGTATTCACATTTTCATATATTTGTCAGCTTGTTGCAAATATCATTTGTACTTCCAACATTTTCAGTTTATTGCTAACAGATCCCCTTACACCGTATGCTCTCACCTTGCCCACTCCGGGATCTAGGTGATCAGAAAGTGAAGGGTTGCTCTCAACATGTCATCTTTCTTGGGCTAATGTTAACGGGTGAAGTGTTGTGTGCTAAAATTTGGGAAAAAACTAAGGGGGATATTACATCCATCCCATGATTGCAAACACTTGCAAAAACAATTGTATGAGTGCAGATGAAGTAATGTGATGGCTGAAAATATTGATGACAATAGCACTAGGGTTGGAAATCATGTACATACTAGTCTTGGGTATGTTCTCTTTGTAATATGATAGTATTATACTATCACCATGCATTCCCCTTATGTATTGTAGGTGATCCTTTGCACAAATATCAAATTTGTAAAGTACCCTTCCAGAAGTACGAAGTTTTTGCGATAATTTTTAGTTTGATAGATGTTCCATTTTATCAAACATTGATCATTACATAACATGGATTTAACTGAGTAACATTATGCATGCAAGGTTTCAATAACTGAAAATCACTGTTTTCATTACTTCACACTTGACTGCCCAACATTAATATAAGATGACTACTGCAGGCCTTTCTAGGCAAATAAAGATGACTGATATATATTTGATATGACTCAAAACTAAACTCCAACTTCATACGATAAGCAAACTAATGACAAAAAATGCTATGACAATGACAATGGATGACTATCACAGTTTTATAGAATAGTAATAACATTTCCCAGCAACTTATATTCAGACTGGCATCTCTTCATATGATTTTTTGAGCATTGTTTATCAGCATTATGTAACTCAGAAATTACAAGCAAAATCAATACCAATACCCGGAAAAGCTCCAAGGAATGACGTGTTTCCTCCTTACGTAACCCTGCTCATCTTCTGTGAGACAAAAGAAGCGCCCAGGTTTGATATGTATGCACTCAGGTCAGAAATGATAACCCCTAGGTCTGAGATATATGCATAGGAAGCTTCCAGCAATCCCTACAGACAACTTAAGAGCATATTCAATGTCCAAACAAACCCACAATTGAGCACAATAACCCAGACGTCTCCAGCAGATAAAAAGGAGCCTCGCGTGAGGGTATTCTACTTTGCCACAAACTTCTAGGAAGTCTGAAACCCAAATGCCCAGCTAGCAACTCACAATAACCTCGGGGAGATTCGCGCCAAGATGAAGAATACTCACGCCCATGAGATAGGAATATATATAGCAACACCAATAGAAGTCCCACGACATGAGAATGTTATTACCAATCAACAGTATAAACCCACAACTCCAAAAGCTTGATAAAATAAGGTCTTCAATCTCATATTTGCAAAGATGAATTGCTAACTTCAAGTTTGTTTCCGAAGGAGACCCACAAACTTGCAATAATCGCCCAATTGGAAAACCTGTATGATTTTCCCCATGAACCAGCTAGGGTGGAATCATTTCACCACTGAAAGTGATCTTCCCCAGAGGGTTTCCGTCCTCCAGAGGCTGAGATGAACCAAGTTCAATCTCGAGAACCACAAGGGTTTCAATGAGAGAAATAGAATAAACTTGACATATGCAAATGAGCTCACATAACCTCCTTTTATACTTTTTTCCCAAAACTCTCCAAAAGCTTTTATTATAAAATTTACTTTTTAATTAAACTCCTTTTTAGCTTCGAAAATGACCTTTTTATTAAAATAATCATATTTCGACACACAAGGTCCCTGTTTAATATATTCATGATTTAAAACATCTCATTTTGGTTTTGATGAGCTATAACACTAAGGTGTTTTTTGAATATTTTAATTAATATTTAGCAACCTTAGTAAATTAATTAAAAAATAGTCATTAATATACTCATTTTATGGAAACTGTTGGAATGCATCAAAATCAGAAATTGATTGCATAGGAATGATCCTAATGAAGAATAATAATAAACAGAGCCGACCAGGTGACTTTCTATAAATAGAAACTCCCTCCAAGAATCTTGGAGCCCAAACCGGAGGTCGAAAATAACATCTGAAAGCATCAAATAACTCCTCTAAACCATCTGAGCTCACTGGTAACATCATATAACCCTTCTGATCAAGAACACACAAACCTAGAAATCCATCTCCAACAGCAAAGCAAGAGAACCCTAAAATGGGGACATTACAAAATTGGAAGTTACCCCACCATGCTTATGCTATGTTACCTTGATATTCATGTGAACTCTTTGAGATCTTCTTGTGGTGCCCATAACTTTCTCAATAGGAAAGATATATCCCACACAATTCTTCGTTAAGTCCTGATGGTACTCTCTATTCAATGGAAATATTGGAAGTGCAAAATCAAACACCATAAAAATTTGAACCAAAGTAGACCAAATACCATCATAAAATGAAAGTATACTTCATTTAGAATAGGATTCCATATGTTCACAATATCAGCCTCTTCATATGTTTTTCAGGTGTCATTATAGAATAGGTTCCATAAATGAAAATATACTTGTATTATAAAACATGAAGTCAGTAGATAATGGCACAATTCAAGTGAGAAGTCTAGCAGTCCTCTGAGTAAATGAAAAACACCTCTCTCATTCTTAGGTATAAATATTTCCAAAATCCGAATTGTTTCATGACTAAGATATTTGAATAAAAATCTATTACCAGATTAAAATATGCAAATGGCCTCGTGAGCAGATCATAGGAGCTTCAATCTTTTATTACTTGAAATAGAAATTAGATTGCAATGCTTTTCATTTCTTTTTGTTGAAGAGGAAATGATACTTTTCTATGACTTTACAAAGTAAATTCTAGATGCAAATAGATTGTGAGATATTAATAGGACATGCATTTACTCATATAGTGGTAATTTAGAGAAGGAAAACTAAAATCTAATTTTTCTTTAAATAGATTATGAGGGAGAGTCATTAAAAGGGTATGTATTTACTCACCTCTAGAGGATATCTAGAGAAGGCAGGCTCAAATCGATTTTTGCAATACTTGTGAAACCAGATTGTGAGAAAGGGGAGAATAATAAGTACTGGTGCTGAATCTTTTGCTTTTTTAGCAATTAGCAATCCCAATAACAAAAGTTGTGATATTATTAAGCTTATTATAATCCTGTAGTGGACATCAGGCCAAAATGCTGCTGCACTCTCATACTTTTGTTCGTAGACATTGATGACCTGATTTTGTAAAAGTATTGATTGAATTTCATAAGAATGTGTTATAACTTATAAACATTTCAGAAGTTGCAAATGTAGTGTATAGTGTATAGTGTATAGTGTATAGTAGATAAAATGGAAAATAACTAATAAAATACATTGGCTATTACAAAAGGAAATTTTTGATTAATAAAGAATAATGGATGGAAAAGTTTGAAACAGATAAAGGATGAAGGAAAAAATTGAAACAAAATAACAAAAAATTGAAGGATAGATATATAGCTTTTACTTGAAACAGAAAATGGAAAGGTAGAAAGAAATTTGTTGGTTTTATTTTTGAATGAGTTGGATTGCATCATTTTTTGGAAAAGCAGCATGGCACTGCCTTATGTTTCAAAGTTAATAAACAAGGAATAATTGCTACACTAAGTTGCAAGTTGGAAAGCTTATTTACTCATTATTAGTTTATTACTTACAAGTATGAAAAGGAAAAAATACCAATTAATTAGATGATATTTGTAGCCATCCATTAATTAAGGTAGGTAATCATGCTAAAATCCATAGTTTTTCTTTTGAGGATAGGCACATTTGGTTCACATGTAAATAATCCATTCATAGCATGGTGCAAGGTTCAATCCATGATAAGATATGATATAGAACACGAGGACATGACAATTTCCATTGAAATTTTAGTACTGTGAATATTGGGGTTGGTTTTGTGTTTGCACCACCTCACAATCACTTTTATTTGAATAGAACAAACTTTTAATTAAGAATATTTATGTGAAAAAAAAAACTAATTATTACTTAGACAAGAAGTTGTGCTTTCTAAAATAATTCTTTTTATAAAGGTTAAAGAAACATCATGTCATGTTTCACTTGATAAGGGGTTTAACTGGAATAGGAAAATATGGACAAAGCTTTTAAAACCACCACCTTTGGGGATCATAAGGTTAAACTTTGATGGGGTTGCAAAAGGTTATTTGGGCCCTATAGGGGATGGTCATGTCTTTGCAAACTTGAATGTCTAACCAATTAAAATATATGCTCTAGATCAATGTTACTAAACTTGATAGAATTTGTATGCATGGTATGGGCAATAGTTGTCAAACTCAAACTCGACAGACCCAAAAATTGTGACTCAGCAAAGACCTGGGAAAAACCTAGCGAAAACTCAACAATTTAAAAAATTGCTTAAATTTCTTTAAAAAATAAAATGTACCCAATGAGTCCATAAATGAGTAAAAAAAATGTTTTCTATTAAATTTGATTCATTTGAATACAATAAAGTACAAAATCACATCATCATGGAAAATCCTGATACAATAGTTAGGTAGATGCTTTAAAAATTTATGATAATGTAATGTCCCCTTCTCGAGCATGATCTTTCCAGTGACCGTTGGCCTATTCCGGAGATCCGTAGGCTACTCAGAAGGTAAAATTAGGGTTTCTTGTTTTGAAGGATGCTCTTGCTCGAGGTTGGTTGATTCAATGGCAGATTCTTTCTGGGTTTTCAGAGAGCTTCGCAGTGATATGTTCTTCTTGGCATTCTGAGCATCTTCAGGAATTTACTATTTTTAGTAAATTCTATTTCTGGCAGTGTTCCTGTTGGTTTCGGCATGGTTGACTTTCTACTTCAGACTGATCAGTTGGCTTGCTCATTTATGGCTTCGGGGCACAATTGGAGAGATAAGTCGAATTATTTAATTAAAGTCATGTTTTAATGTTATATTTTAACATTGACCCCCTTGGCCTAGCTTGTCACTTTAAGTTGTTTTAAAAGATGTCTTTATGGGTGGGCGCCTCATTGAAAGAAATTAATTATATTTCTTATAAAGTAAAGATTAACCCAAGCTCAAATTGGACACCAATTTCAAGAAGGAAATAAAGTATTATTAAAAGTCAAAGTTTGCTTGGAAAAGTGGGACGCCTTCTATTGGAGGATTAGGGTTTGGTTCGAAAAGGAAGTTTAGGGTTTCGAGAAAGATCATCTGAAAATTATAAAAGGAGGCCATTGGTTATCATTGAGATTATCTTTTGTCTACAGGAATGTTATGCTGCCAGATTGGCTTTGGGATTGCTTCGAGGAATGAAGGCCTCCTAGCTTGGCTCTTCTTCTTGCTTGAAAGACAGCAACTAGTTGAGAGGTTTGAGTGTTATTGATTTGTCTTTTCAGTTATAGTTGGTTTCCTATCCTTCGTAGTTGAGTTTTATCATTTCCTGTCAATTCCAGAGTTGCTGGTCATGACTGCTGAATGTATATTTCTGCTCACAAGTCTCAAATCTTAAACATTCTCATTCT
The DNA here is from genome assembly GCA_007258455.2 of Sequoia sempervirens. Taxonomy (NCBI): domain Eukaryota; kingdom Viridiplantae; phylum Streptophyta; class Pinopsida; order Cupressales; family Cupressaceae; genus Sequoia; species Sequoia sempervirens. Next base: position 27,702 of record VDFB02310158.1, on the reverse strand, counting down.
GGGTATTGTCTCATTGTGTTTCCCTGTTCGAGGCGCCCCTTCATGAATATTTGCATATTTTAATACGAAGTTTATGATTTTATAATGCAAATTCGTTATTCCTTGAAGGCCGTACTTTCTGGAGTGCCTTGGGATTCGTGTCAGTAATTAATAACCATTTTTAGATGCCATTTCTTATTACTAAGTTAGGCGCCATCATTTTGAGGGTCTATTGCATCAGATTTGAGACAATTTGAGTGAGATTTGAGGGAGTTTTGAGCTATTCATTGAATTTCTGTGTTGCTGGTTATTTATTTTAAGTGCAGGTCTGTCATAACCAGATTTAAGAAATTTGCATTTTCTTCCTTGGATTGGAGTTGAGAAATCATTAAAGGCTTTGTAAAAGTTTCCTTGTTGTTGCAACAATTTTGAAGAGCTCTAATATTGATCTTGCAGGGATTCATAATTATTGTAAGCTGGCAGTAGTACTGACAGCAGTTCTTTAATCCTGCTTTTTCATGATTTGTAACACTCATGCTTTACATTCTGTAATTGCTTTGTAATATCTTACATCTCCGCCCTATGGTAGCTCCTTTCCCCCTTCGGGTTAGAAAGCACATTCTGGGTGTCGAGTTACTTCAGCATTCTAGCTTATTTCCCTTCAAAGCATTGTAATTCTTAGCACTCCGCCATATGGTCGCTTCAACTCCATACTGGATTGGGTAGCACATACTTGGTGTTGAGTTCCCTTTCAGTACTTGTAGTGGTAGAAGATCCTCTAACCAATGCTCACACCTTGCCCTCATCGGGATCCTGGTGTACATTCTAGTTAGAGTTGTTTCAGTATCGTTCTGGTTTAGAGCTAACCCTAATGACTGTGGATTGCTCTGCTTGTTGCAATTGAAAATTTGCAAAAATTTGGCTCGGAATATGTGATGTCCCCACTCTAGTCAGTCACCTGATGCAGTGTGTTAGCCCTTTTCTTGGACCCTTGTGGGCTAACTAGATCGGTTAGAGGGTCAGTGGTACCTTCTGGAGAGTTCGGTCATTTTCATTTTCTGAGATCGTGGATAGGCTCATTGCAGGCCTTGGCAGTACAGGAGTTTCTTTGCTTCTGACGGCATTGAATTCTGTTGAGAATTGAGGGAGATAGGCTTACTTAAGTGATTTAAGTTAATTTTTAACTTAAAGTCTTTTTTTAAAGTCAAATTGACTTTATAATTCTTATTTCACTTAAATTAAGTCTAAAGTGAATATTTTAATGTTATATCTTTTATTCACTTAAAGGAGGCGCCAAAAATCAAAAGGGAGACTATGGAAAGTGACTTAAGTTTATTTCCATAAATTTAAATGATCTAAAAACCTAAAAGGTACGGCTTTCTTAGGTTTTCACCTCCTTTGCTTTATAAGGAGTTTGGGCAATGAGAAACTCATCTTTTTGAATATTTCAACTTTGCCTTGGAGGTTTTTTCCCTTGCTTTCAGCCTGTGACCAGGTTTGCAGCAAATCCACCATTGGAGAACGAAATCTCTTCAGTGTGAGCACTTGTGAAGTTGTGAAAGATCAGCTGAATTAGTGCAGATTGAGAGAGCTTCATTTCAGAAGTTCTGCAGTGCTTCAACAGATTTTTGTAGTGTTCTTCATCAAAAACAGAGGGTTTATTAGTTGCTGTTCTTCCTTCACCATGGCAGACTTCATGGCTGTTTGGGCACACCTTCAGAGAGGGTTTTTGGTGCTTTTTGTTTGAAAGGGCGTGGCACTTGCAAGGAAGGTTTTTTTTGGCTTTTGGAGAAACGTCTTCTTTCTGAGGATCTCTCTTCATGAACTTGGGCGCCCTAGCTATACTTCTCTCTAGCTTCAGTTTCAAAATAAACTTTGCAATCTGTAACTCTCTACTCCAGTTTTCGTCAGTTCTTCACTATGCTGGTCGGATTTCTTATTTAAAAAATCTGGAGGCTTTCGGGTATGTTTGTATGTTTTAAATCCATTGTTGATGATAATAAACACCTTCTACAATTTCAGTTTGATTAAATTTGCTCAAGTTTTCATTTTGTGAGCTTTTATATGATGCGCCCCTTCTCTTCTGTCTACAAAATTTCTCTAAAAAACTAAAAAACACAAATAGACTTAAAAAAAAGACAGGGGTTTGAGTAGTGAGCTAGCAAGGCTCATCACAGAATATTTCAGATAAGCACCTCTGAAAATTATCATCATAATTCATAAATTGCATATTACAACATGTTATATCTTTCTTTTCCCTAGTCTAATGAAAATTTGGGGAGATGTAATGTCCCGTTTTTCAGTACATGGAGAAAAATATAATATTATTTTAATTACTTAATATTTTATCTCCAAAAGTTAACTCAGAAAGAAATACTAGCTATGTTCCACGGCGTTTCGGGGATGGGGACGGGGGGACGGCAGGGGACGTGTTTCCGAGACATTTCCTAAGGGGCAATTTTTAGGGGATAGCGACATACAAAATACATATATATATATATGATTTTTTCAAAATTTATTAATATATTAGAGAGAGAGAGAGAGAGGCAAAGAGGGATAGATATGTCAATAAATTAATAATTCATAACAACAATATAAAAATGTAAATAAATCGCGAGAGTAGTACTATAACTGTATAAAAAATGTCATTAAAGCATTATAAAATTTATCATAGCAGTATCAAACATCAACAAAACCATGGTCTATCAATATCCAAATGTCTCAAACATATATCCAAATGTCTAAAACTATTTGTGGTTCTTCTAATTTACTTGTATCTAGATCATCTAATATGGATGGTGACGATATTTTTGAACCCATATGATAATGCTTGATCGGTGATGACTGATTGTTGACACTTGACATTATTATTTTTTAATTTTAATTTACAATATATATCATGACATTCGAGTTTGACTAATTGATACTTTAATATTTTTATTTTTATGGTGGTGTTGTTTACTATACAAAATATGATGCTATGTGTGGTATTTTGAACTTAACTACTGCTGCAAAAATGTATATATTTCTGATTTTTATAAGTTTTCGTATGGATGAACCCAAACCAAAAAATAAATTTGACCAAACACGAACCAATACCAAGACTGGTAACTTGGGACAATAGGGTTTGGATCATAAATAATTAGTGTTAAATTTATGTAGTGTCTTTTTGTCAAAGTCTAGTCATAGAGGCAATAGGTATCTTTCTTTTTGAAGTATTTACCTCAACTTTTGATCTACTATATTTGATTCATCTCTATTCTTCTAAAACCATAATATTTATTGAACAATAAAGTGATTGCAGAAGGTTTCTATGAGGTATGTTAGAAGTTCTCCTCTATTGCATTTTAAAGAACTATTAAAAATTTAAAATGAGACTTAGTAATACTAATAATAAAATGCTAATATTTTGTCTCCATCAAACTTTAGCCAAAAAAAAAATATTAAATTAATCCTGGGAGAGGTGGTGGGCCCTGCACAACCTTGAGAAGGAGAAACAAACTTAAAAAAAACCAATTTTTTTATTGTTTTTTAATGTTTGAAGCTCTCAGCTTGTAGGGGACGGCTAGCCGTTCCTGGTACGATTGGGGATGTTTCCAACGTCCCCAATCTGTACTGGGGACGGGGAATCATCCCCAAACTGCCGGAAACATTTCCTGGCGTTTCCTATGAATTTTGTTGTTTCGGGGACAGCAGGGGGACGTCCCCTTTGCATCCCCCCATCCCCGGGACGGCAGGGGATGGGGACAGGGGTTTTGGGGCAGGGGACATGTCCCCGTGTAACCTTGAATATTAGTAATTAGATAATATTATATTTATATGACTTGTTAAATGCAAATTTGAAATAAGTCACAATTGAAAATTAAAAGAGAATTAAAATAAGAGAATGCAAGGAGTCACCGGGGTTACGAAATGGAAAGAATAAAAAAATTGCTAGAAGCCCATTTGAGAAGGCTAGATTTGATTTTTGTGAAAAAAGGATTTGGCTAGAAAATTTCCAGAACTTTGTGAGGACAAATTTCTCTTCTCATAGGGAATATCAACTTCAGTGTTGGAAGATACACCTAGGTCGATAGCTGATAGTTCCATTTCAGGGGCTATGCTGGGATTTAAATGTGTTAATTGTGAGTTTGTTTAAGACAAATTTTGAAGCTTCACTGGATTAATTGATCTATCAACTCATTGTTGGAGTATTTGCAGAATGAATTATGAAGTCATATTCTATTCACTGGTATTTCATTGTTGTGCTTAGTGATTTAATGGAATTGATGCTTTATTTGTAATTACTCTCATAAGTTTGTGTATTCTTCTAGTCACTGTTGTATTCATTTGGAGTAATGGGGTCTTCGGGATCATTTACTTGGTGGTGTTGATTTACAATTTCATATTTGCATTCATCTGACGATGCAATAATATTCTTGAAGCAAATACAATTTGAAGTGGAAAAAAAAGGAAAAAAAGACTATTCATCTTTTAATTGTAGAAAAGGCAATTCACGGGTTCACAGTAAATAATCGCTTTCTCTAGGGGTGATCCCACAATAGTGGTTTACAATTTTTGGCCAAACTAGACAGTTAAATTATTATTTTTAACTAAATCTTCACATTCGGGCACCTATAGCGGCTAAACTGTGAGGAATTTGAAGATGATGCGAACTAGAGTTTCGTCACATTTTATCTGTAGATTCTAAAAATATTTTTTTCAAAATTTTTGGAATCAGATTGCACTTCTTTTTCCATCTCCCACGGAAATTGGTTTTTTTTCAAAAAACAACATTTTTAAAAAGTGACGCACACCATATAACGCATAACTTTTTTTCAATAAAGGATAAAATTCTAATTCTTTCGAATTTAGATTTGTAACTCCGATATCTAGTGCTTCCACTTGGTTAGATAGCTTTTTATTGAATATTTTTTCTTTAATCAAGTTTCAAAGTAAAACCAATTACAATTCAGACATAGCGTGACTGTATAACGCGTAATTCTATATTATTTTTTTTGTGTTGGATCAAGGACTTCAATATTTGGTGCACTCATATTTTTCTTTTTCTTTTTTTGATAATCTGCTATTTTTCCACATGTGCAAAACAGAGACCTTCATTTTCGATGAAAAACCTATGTTTAATAAAACTAAAAAAACAAATACATAATAAAATTAAAACATATTAAAATTATATTCGTTGGATAGCTCGTTCCGAGGACTACCTGACTCCAGTTGGGTTTTTGAAGACTCCTCCATTTTCATCCTCAACCCGAGCTTGAAGCGTAAAAAATTAGGTTTTTTTGTGAACAATTTCAAAAATCAAGGAAAAGGGGGGTTCTAGCGCCCCCAGGGGTTCGAGCGAACTAGGGTTCATTTGAACCCCCTTCAATATGCATTTTTCTTTTTTTTTGGGCGGGAAATGTGGGCCCAGTAATTAACGGGTTCGCTCAAACACTAGTTCGGTCGAACCCCTTTCTGGTTCAGTCGAACTTGTAGGTTCATTCAAACCCCTAAAACCAATTTTTTTGCCATGGGGTCGTTTTTTCTCATTTTTCCTTCCTCCATCAAATTGTAAACCACTATATTGGCTTCACCCCTAGTAGCCACAACTATTGAGGGGATCACCGCAGCTAAAAGGTGTCTTGCATTGTGGGTAATTTAAATTATAGATAGGAATCAATATTCCTAGTCAAGCCGCCTCTTCTTTAATATTCACAAGTAATATAAAGATATCATGGGACTTGAAAATTGTCTTTGTCGGGAGCAACTTGTTCTGGGTTGCGAATTCCCTGGCATTCATATTATGAAGAAGTGAATGCAGTTTAGAGCCGCCATAATCAATATCGATCATTTTACATGTTGAAGAGCTAAGATGTGAAGTGTCCAGGAAGCCTTGAACTGAGTCGTGAAGATGGGAGGCTTCGAAAATTCCAAAACTCAACACACAACCATCGCTTGAACTAGAATCATCATCATTTCTATCGCAGACCTCTGTAATTGGAAGGATAAAAACTAAGTGTGGTAAACGGTAGTTGAATGGTCGTAGCTTCATTTATTGGGAGCTCCTTATGCTTGATCATGTCTTAAGTTGCCGCTTGAGACTTAGTTTAATTGACATCTATTTAGTTGAACCTGTGAGTAGCTGATATTGTTAGAGGAAGAGAAAGAGTCTTGGCCGCTGGGTGGAAAGAATCGTGGGTGCAAAAAATTGTGACGGTTGGAGTTATATTTGCCATGTACTAAAGGGAAATACTCCATCTCCATTTCTATAATCGAATGCCTTGGTGAGAGGGCAACGTGACGTGGTAATTGTGGGCTAATTGTGGCGTTAGGTTTTTAGCTGGAGACAAAGCAAAATCAAGACAGAAATCGGGGTTAAAGCACCTTACGATGAAATATATACATATTGAGTATGAGAGGAGAGTCACCGCTAACAAGGAGTTGACATGGGTTACAAACTCCAGTGTACAGTTAAAGAACTTTAATTAAGGGTGTTTACAAATATCAAGCTTGCCTTGCAGTTGAAGGAAGAATGAAGATGCCCAGGTATGTTTGCAGATTAAGCTACAGGTCAATATATCATATTGAATGATGTATCGAATGTTTGCTGGAAACACATACATAATATTAATTCCCGAGTTATTCAACAGCTGTGTGTTCATAGTAGTCTTGAATATTTATGCAATATAATTGGAAATATAATGAAATGTATTGAAACTCCTTCCTTAGCATTAGAAATCTACCAACTGCTATGGTGAGTAAATTGTTTGACGAAATGCCTGAGCTGTAGAATTGGTAAAAAAAAAAAAAAAATTAAGTATAGAAAAGGGGGTGTTCTTACATTGGTATCAGAGCTCAGCTCTTCTTGCCATCTTGTGGATTCTTCAATAAATTTCAGTTCAGTTCATTTGTGCCTTGCATTTAATCGGAGTTCAGGAAATTTTCTGTAGCATATTGGGTATTTAGATTGAATCATGGCTTCTGATGAAGAAAAAAGTTTGGCAAGGACACTTTATATTGTAGGAGAGAGGCTCAGTAAAGAATTTTAGTCCAGTGAAGATGAAGTGAACATACTCCATTTGCTGGAACAATGCTTGATCCGGGTGAAGCAATCACTTTCTGAGATAATGTAGTTGGCATTAGCACATGCAGTGACCTCTTTGAATCAGCCTTATTGGCTGAGGCATCCTGATGAAGAAACCGAGTTGCTGGTTACTTCTTGCTTCATTGAAATGATGAGAATTGCGGTACCCCAGGTGCCCTATGAAGGGGGTACTATGAAGAAAATACTACACATGATTGTACAAAGTTTTCAGGATCTTGATGAAACTGGTAGCAGTTTGTACTTCAAAAGAGCTTCTATATTGAAGACGTTTTTAGAAATCAGCGCAAGTATATTGCTCATAGAGTGGGATATGCAAGATCAAATATATGATTTGTTCCATTACCTCTTCCATTTAACTTGGAGTGAACAAGAGGACGTAGTTGCAACCATAAGGGGCATTCTAGTTGTAACTATCAAAGAGGTTGATGACATTCCTCAAACCGTCCTATCTTTTTTACTGGATGTCCATGAACAGGAAGGGAAGAATTCTTCAACTACTGATAAATTGATCAAAGATTTGTTCAATCAGTGTGAGGAAAAATTGAAGCCTTACTTGAAGAAGGAAGTGCAGTTAAACGAGGAGATACTTTTAGACATGCCTTTGTCTATGCATACTATGGATGAATGCAATAAGGCATCGACAGTTTTGGATACATTTGAGGAAGTCACAAGTGCAGAACCAGTGGAGATTATTGATGTCTGTTGATGATAATCTCCAATCAGCTAATGATTTTCTCTTTCATTTCAACAATTCGGGTGGATTTTGGTTTGAATTCCAAACCAAACATATGAGGGAAGAAGCTGAAATTCTTCCATTACTAATGCTGATTTGATTAATTCTCAGGAGTCACGCATTAAGGAAGACACTGGAGAAGTTGGTTCTAGTGGTCACAAATCTGATTTCCCTTTGCTTGAAACTAATTTGAAGCAAAGAGCTAATGACCTTGAGCATACCATTGCTGAGATAAGGAGAGAAGCACAACAAATCTGTGATAGTCTTGGGAGCACTGTTGAGAAGTATTTTGATTTTATTTCACCTCATAGCAGCACTTCGCCAACACCTCTAGGTCATGATTAGAGCAATCAAAATTTGTTATCTGCTGAAAAGGAAGTTCAAGCTTTATCTAAACTTGATGACACACATAGGTATGTGGAAAATTTGATTTATAATGTGCCAAGGAATCTAGATGTGTATAACATTTCCCTTGCTGATTTGAAATCAATTAAGAATGTTTTGGAGGAAATCAAAGCAGATTTTTTGCATGTAGTTCATGATAGACATAGGGCTACTAAAGCTATTGATGAGGCTTTGGAATTGAACAAGCAAACAAAGGCTGAATTGTTTGTTGTTCAAAAGTCTTTAAGAGAAGCTGAAAATCAGCTTGCTGCTGCTCATTTTTTCAAGGAACAAGAAAGCAAAGAAAGAGTTGGAGAGATTCAAGAGGTCATTGAAGAGCTTGATTATATAAAAGAGACTTATGACTTGGCTCATTGTCCTAAAAGAACAGAGAATTTAGATTTTCATATTTTTGATAATCCTTTGTTTGAAGTTGGTGCAAATGTGTTCTATGAAAATTTATTTTTTGAGTTGGATGAAGGAATTCCTCTAGATGCTAGTGATGAAGGATGCGATTCTAATATTTCCAGCAATGGAATATTGATGCAAGATCTGAATTGTGATAGTGTTACTGCTTTCCATTTCCCATTCACTCTACATGAAATGGAAAATCAAGGTATGCATGTAAATGAGGTTCTCATTCCTGACTAGCAACAGAGAATTGATTAAGTCAGTTGGAAAGAGCTGATTGGCAGTTTGATGGTGAGTTTTTTCGATCTTTGTTACGGTTGTTTGTGAGGATTCTCTCAGATTCTATTCATGCATCAGTGTTTTCAAGCCCAGCTGATTTCAGATTTGAGTTCCTTGATGAAGTGAATTTCCTTGAGTTGTTTTGGCAATTCTTGTTCCATGGTATTAGTTTCAGTATTTTCATGGATTTCAGATTTGATGAGCACTTCTTGGACTTTCAAGAAGAATTGATACAATTTGGGTATGCAAATCAGATGATTTTAATCAGAGTAGCGCAGCGTTTGCGTGGTGGTTTTTTCCTGCAGCTCTCTTGGAATCCTAGCATCATGTGGGATTCAGTGAATGTTGAAGAAGAGTTTATTGATTTCATTCAATTGATTTTCAGATTGTTTGATAGGAACAATATGGTGATAATAATATCAGGTACTGTTTTTAGTAGAGATTCTTGGCAACCTCCAATATTGATTTGGGATCTTGGTATTTAGTTTGACTTGCAAATGCGGATTGCTTGAGGGAAAGCAATGTTCGAGACGAGAGGAATTGTAATGTCCCATTTTTAAAAACATGGAGAAAAATATAATATTATTTTAATTACTTAATATTTTATCTCCAAAAGTTAACTCATAAAGAAATATTAGTAATTAAATAATATTATATTTTTATGACTTATTAAATGCAAATTTGAAATAAGTCACAATTGAAAATTAAAAGAGAAGAAAAAGAAGAGAATGCAAGGAGTCACCGAGAGTTATGAAATGTAAAGAATAAAAGAATTACTGGAAGCCCATTTGAGGAGGCTAGATTTGATTTTTGTGAAAAAAGGATTTGGCTAGAAATTTTCCAAAACTTTGTGAGGACAGATTTCTCTTCTCACAAGGAATATCAACTTCGGTGTTGGAAGATACGCCCAGGTTGATAGCTGACAATTCCATTTCAGTGGTTGTGCTGGGATTTAAATGTGTTAATTGTGAGTTTGTTTAAGACAAATTCTAAAGCTTCACTGGATTAATTGATCTATTAGCTCATTGTTGGAGTATTTGCAAAATGAATTATGAAGTCATATTCTATTCATTGGTATTTCATTGTTGTGCTTAGTGATTTAATGGAATTGATGCTTTATTTGTAATTACTCTCATAAGTTTGTGTATTCTTCTATTCACTGCTGTATTCATTTGGAGTAATGGGGTCTTCGGGATCATTTACATGGTGGTGTTGATTTACAATTTCATATTTGCATTCATCTGACGATGCAATAATATTCTTGAAGAAAATATGATTTGAAGTGGAAAAAAAAGGAAAAAAAGACTATTCATCTTCTAACTGTAGAAAAGGCAATTCATAGGTTCATAGTAAATAATCACTTTCTCTAGTAGCCGCAGCTATTGAGGGGATCACCGCAGCTAAAAGGTGTCTTCCATTGTGGGTAATTTAAATTACAGATAGGAATCAATATTCCTAGTCAAGCCGCCTCTACTTTAATATTCACAAGTAATATAAAGATGTCGTGGGACTTGAAAATTGTCTTTGTCGAGAGCAACTTGTTTTGGGTTGCGAATTCGCCGGCATTCATATTATGAAGAAGTGAATGCAATTTAGAGCCGCCATAATCAATATCGATCATTTTACATGTTGAAGAGCTAAGACGTGAAGTGTCCAGGAAGCCTTGAACCGAGTTGTGAAGATGGGAGGCTTTGAAAATTCCAAAACTCAACACACAACCATCCCTTGAACTAGAATCATCATCATTTCTATCACAGATCTCTGTAATTGGAAGGATAAAAACTAAGTGTGGTAAACAATAGCTGAAGGGTCGTAGCTTCATTTATTGGGAGCTCCTTATGCTTGATCGTGTCTTAAGTTGCCGCTTGAGACTTAGTTTAATTGACGTCTATTCAGTTGAACCCGTGAGCAGCTGATATTGTCAGAGGAAGAGAAAGAGTCTTGGCCACTGGGTGGAAAGAATCATGGGTGCAGAACATTGTGACGGTTGGAGTTATATTTTCCACGTACCAAAGGGAAATACTCCTCCATTTCTATAATCGAATGCCTTGGTGAGAGGGCAACGTGACGTGGTAATTGTGGGCTAATTGTGGCGTCAGGTTATTAGCTGGAGACAAAGCATAATCAAGAAAGAAATTGGGGTTAAAGCACCTTATGATGAAATATATACATATTGAGTATGAGAGGAGAGTTACCGCTAACAAGGAGATGACATGGATTACAAACTCCAGCGTACAGTTAAATAAGTTTAATTAAGGGTGTTTAAAAATATCAAGCTTGCCTGGCAGTTGAAGGAAGAATGAAGACACCTAGGTATGTCTGCGGATTAAGCTACAGGTCAATATATCATATTGAATAATGTATCGAATGTTTACTAGAAACACATCCAAAATATTAATTCTTGAGTTCTTCAACAACTATGTTCATAGTAGTCTTGAATATTTATGCAATATGTTGGCGTTTAAATTCGCACCTCTGGAATGCGTATTTGAAACAGACAGCTATGCACAGATAAACTTCAAATTAGGAGGGGAAGCTCCCTCTTGCTGATGGTGTTGAAAGAAAGTAAACTAAGAACTAAGTTGCCTATCTTTTTGATCAGCTTAGAGCACAAGGTTTATTAAACACAAACGCCATAGCTGAGATTTTCTGTTTTAAGACCTTCAACTACTACTAACTTAAACTAAAGACGTTTCTAACTTCTCAAGTAATAAGCAGAGCAAGAGAAACTAGAAATGAACGAGGTTGATTTCTAACAAAATACTTCAATAAACTCTCTCTCAACAAACATCTACACACTTCAATGCAAGTTGAAATCAAGATCATAAAGTAGAACATAAATAACGGAAATTTGCGATGTTATATCAAGGCAAAGGAGGCTCATGATTTTATTACTCAAACGTCTGGAACAAAACTCACTTCTAACATGCATGGAACAAGAAATTGCAGCTAAAGAGGCTTGCAATCTTATTCTTACACAATAGAAACAACAATCACACTAACTCCTTGTTGGCTAAAGAGGCTCAACAATTTGCTATCACAACACAATTGAACAACACTCGAATAACAAATAGAAGGCACAATAGGCTCAGCGTTTTGTTATCACTAGCATGGTTAAAGCAACTAATGAGCAAAGGCTCTTATTTATAGACAAGCAGAGGAGTAGGGAACCCTAAAATATCCTTGCTTTCTCAATCTAGGGCTTGCTCAACAAGCAAGCTTTATTACTAAATCTAGAAAGAAGATAACATCTAACACCTAAGAAAGCAGAAAAAGCGGGAAACGCCAACTATTACATTTTATCTTCTTTCTCTTCTCAAAGAATGGATAAGAATTATTCCAAGAAAAGAAAGAAAGCGGGAAAGAAAGCTTCTAGAAGAAAGTTGCTTTAAAGCTCGATCACATCCGCTAGAAAATTAGAAACTGTGTCCCAGTTCGGTGCATCTATGCCATCAATAGCAAAACACCGCTTTTCTAGAATATCTTCAGCATCTGCAATAGATCTCAGGAAATCTTCGACCTCATCGGCCGCTTTCTCGAACTTTGCTGACATCATGGAAGTGTGACTTGGCAGAGTCTTATGTTTTTCTTTCATTCACTTCAGTACAATCTTCTTGTTGTATTTTTCCTTATGCATATAGTAACACTTTCAGGCCATGGGGGAACACTTCTCGATCAAAAAGTAGGGATGAAAAACTGAGATTTGGGTTTTGTTGATTGAGCTGCTTTGAGCAGACCCAGATCGTCAAATTTTGAAAATTTTACGTTCTAACCCCTCATGCAAGACATGTACACCCAAATTTTGACCTTTTGACTGATTTAACAAGACTTTTACTCATTTCTTCAAAATGTCTAAGTGTAACAAAAATTTTAATTTTGGGGTACAACACAATATAATTGGAAATATAATGAAATGGTATTAATGAAATGTATTGAAACTCCTTCCTTAGTGTTGTACCCAAACCAAATTTTTTGCTTCACTAAGGCATTTTGCTAAATATAGTCTTAACCTTGTTAAAGTGTTGTCAAGAGATGGTTTTTGGGCCTTTCAAGTATGGAGCTTATGTCAGTTTCATGCCAGTCTGATACTGAGGAGGTTTGAGAAAAGTGAAAATATGAAGGAAAATCATCAAATTTTTCTAACTCTAGAGAGGGGAGCACCTTTTAAAAAGGTGCCCTATCTTTTATGGGCTCAGATCTTGTTTAAAGGTTTGTCGCTTCCAGGAACATTTGTCTAGGATCTCGCCAGCTTTGCAATGAGCTATCAAGCTTGTCAGCCGGACGTGTTTAGCTCAAGTTACGGGAGATACAATGGAAAATGAGAGAAACGAGAAAATGGCTAACACTGTAAGCAAAAGCGCGCCTCTAAGCCAGGGGCGCCCATCTTTTTGGGGCTTCAAACGAAGGATTTAGATCAAATGACACCTTTGAGGTTTGTTTCTCACTCCGTCCAGCTTCGCATTGCACCTTGTTGCATGTCAATCAGAGTTGCTGAAGAGCCGGGGCGGAGAAGCGAGTGCAAGTTTATATCTTGATTTTGAGGTTACTTTTGAAAGCAAAAGAGCACTTTTTCAAGAAGGCGCTTGAGCTTTTGAGGCCTTTAACGCCTTCTATTTGGTGATCTTAGATATTCAGTTTGTTCATGTTATGTCCAACTATTCGTTGCCTGTCTTTGTCAAGTCAGAGGATGACTTAGCTGCCCGCAGTCAGAGTTTTAGTGATATTTTGGCCAGTTCCAGAAATGGCTATCTGGAGGAAAAAGAGCACCTTTTGGAAAAGGCGCCCTCCTTTTTCACTTCTCAGATGATGTTTTCTGAAGAAGTGTACCTTTGCAATTGTTTTGCGAAATAGATTCAACTCCGCGTTGCACCAGTTTGTCAGTCCTGAAAGTTTGCTGAATACGAGATACGGGGGAATCAAGTTTAACTTCGTAAGATGAAAATGATGGAAAAATGGCTGTCTGAGGTCAAAAGTGCAGTTTTTGCAAAGGGCGCTTGGATATTTAAGCACTCAGATATTGATTTTATGGTTTGTTGTCTCAAGGAATGTTTTGATCAGTCTTTTTCCTGCTCTGCAATGCAACTGTCAGCCAATCAATCGGTGAGGTTAGTCAGCTAGTGTCAGGGATTGGACAGAGGTCCCGGAGAGGTTCAAAATCCAGTTTTCATGAAAAATGGTTTAAGTCTGGAGAAAAACGCCAAAAGTCAAAGTTGATTTTTCAAATTCAAAATCACATGTGTGCCTAAAAGAGGAATTTCAAATATTATTTGAATATTTGAATTTCGACTTTCAGTTGAAGAGAGATTTCTGGTTTGTCATCTCTAGTTAACATCTTTGCATGTCAGGTGCTTTTTCAGTTTTGCATGTTGAGTTAACTGAATTGCATGTTCAGTTAACTATTTTGGCATGTTAAGTTATTATTTTCCATGTGCACTTAATTGAAGTGCATGTCGAAAACTCAACTGAAGATTGAATGCATGGTGCATATTAAGTTTTTGTGAAGTTTCTAAGCATGGCGACTTAGTTAGGATTTTTAACTGAAGTCTCTAAGCATGGCGCTGACTTAGTTAGGATTTTTAACTGAAGTCTCTAAGCATGGCGCCTTAGTTAGGATTTTTCAACTGAAGTCTTGAAGATGGCGATTTATAATACCAAAGCATGGCACTTTATTTAGGGCATATTGATCATCAGTTAACTGTTTTGAGAGCCAATCATAGGCTAGGCGTGGAGTTTTGAGGTCCAATCATAAGCCAAGTGCCATTCTTAGGTTTGTATGCATTTGCCACAATTTTGGTGATGAAAGTCTATTTATTCAGACTTAGGCGTACATTATTCTTCATCCCAAGCAAGAAGAATATGTTTTTCTTGAGCAAACAATGATTTGAAGGTGCTACAGGTGTTAGATTTCAGTGTTCTTCGTAGCAATGGATTCAGTTTGTTCAAAGGAAGAATATTCTAGAATTTTTTTTCAATTTGCATGCAGGTTACATCAAATTCAAGTCAGAGATAGGCGAATTCTACAGAAGCAGAACAAATAAAACCTTCTTTCTTCTGTCTTATTTCTTCTATTTCTCATCTTAGGTACTTTCTATGCATGTCAAAGAAAATCAACAAATTTTCAAAGTAAATCAACAAATTTTCAAAGTTTGATCATCTAGGTTCACATACTTCAGCATCAGCATTAAAACCCATGTCTTAGATTTTTCCGAGAAAATTGCCCCATAGCTTTTATTCTAAAGCTCTGTGCTTTTTTCCGAGAATCTCTTTGCATGTGGGTCTAAAACACATCTTTTTGAAAATCGAGCTATTTGGGTTGCCTTAGATTTCCATTCTGCATAAAACCCATGTTCTAGATTTTCTCGGGAAAAATTGCCCCGAGCGAGTTCTAGAATTAGTACTTTTCTCGACTGAAAAACCTCCGCATGCCTTGCTAAAACTCAATTTTTTGAATTTTTATTGATCTGGGTTGTCTTAGAATTTGATTCTGTACAAAACCCACGTTTCAAGAATATTCCAAACTTTTTTCCTGCCATAAGCTATTTTTAGCCTTGTCCAGAGATTTTCAACCTTTTCGGAATGTTGTCCAAATATACTCAACTTCACAGTCAAAAATCCTCATTTTCAAAATGCAGTTCAATCTCATAGATTATAAAACCAAATCAGTCCTTATGCATGATTTTGTTAAAACTTCAGACATAGACTTAGGTCATGTCTATCCGGTAGTTAACCTCAGTGAAGCATAAATCTGCAAAAAATCCCGATTAATCGCTATTTTTAAAAAATCTGCAGGCTGGACGATTTTTTCCCCGATTTTTTGAAAAAATCGTTGACTTTTTGGTCAATGATTTTTTTCTGTTTCAAACTGCAAATTCGCCAAAAAAAGTAAAACGTATTTAAAATCTGGAAAAAAACGTGAATAAAATCGAGCTGATTTTCGCACAAGAAAACCATGAGACCATGGCTTGTTGCTTACTATTATGCTTTGATAGATTTTTTCCAAGCATCCATAGCTTGTTTGAGCACTGGCTTTAGGCTTTTAGCCATAGCGGCAAGGCAGAACTCGCTTTGATAAAATGCTTCGGTAGACATGTATGAAAATGTGGTAGCATAGATGCAAGGCGCTGGAACTCGCTGGAGGGTCAGCCCAAAGAAATGGGAAGAGCGATGGAATGCCATGACAAGCAAATTGCTATGGATTGTCATGGCATTCCATCATCACCGGAGATCGGTGATTTCGAGGCATTTTTTCAAACAATTCACTACCTTGTCTATGTTATTGTTGCT
Source organism: Sequoia sempervirens (assembly GCA_007258455.2). Classification (NCBI taxonomy): domain Eukaryota; kingdom Viridiplantae; phylum Streptophyta; class Pinopsida; order Cupressales; family Cupressaceae; genus Sequoia; species Sequoia sempervirens. The sequence continues at coordinate 11,545 of VDFB02310158.1, read as the reverse complement.
TACTATTATGCTTTGGTAGATTTTTTCCCCAAGCATCCATAGCTTGTTTGAAAGCACTTGTTTTAGGCTTTTACCATAGCATGAAGGCTTTGAACTGTTTGATAAAATGCTTTGGTAGACATGTATGAAAAATGTGGTAGCATAGAAAAGGCAGTGAACTATTTGAAAAAATGCTTCAAAGAAATGTGGTCTCATGGTGATGGAATGCCATAACGAATGCCATGACAATCAAATTGATTGTCATGGCATTCCATCACCATGAGACCACATTTCTTTGAGGCATTTTTTGAAACAGTTCACCGCCTTGTCTATGCTATTGCTTACTATTATGCTTTGATAGATCTTTTTCCAAGCATCCATAACTTGCTCCCAAAAAAGCACCTGCTTTAGGTTTTAGCCATAGCAAAGAAGGCAAAGGAACTCCGCTTTGATAAAACTTTTGGTAGACATGTATGAAAAAAAATGTGGTAGCATCGACAATCAAGCCACCATCTCGATATTTATGCAGTTGTAGTATGTTTTGTGCAATGTAATCAGCGATATGAATATAACCAACAAAAATCTATTTTCTATAATTCATGGATTGAACTTTGTATTTTATTTGCTCTCTATGTCTGTATGCTATGGAAATGCCATTAAATTTTAAAAAAAAGTAGTTTCTGACTATTTTTCTTCAATTTTTTTATGTTTTTTTGTAAATCCGATTTTTTCCCAATTTTTTCAAAAAATCCTGAACTTTTGGTTTGCCGATTTTTTCCCCAAACGATTAATGCTGCTATGGTTAACCTGAGTAGTTTGGAGGGCGTTAGCAGCAATACATTGAAGAATCTTGAACGTTCCGGGTTGCTAGCAGCAGCATCTATTCCCGTCATAGCTTTTGATCTCGAGTTTGTTCTTGCTTGCATCAAGCATTACGACTCGTCTTCATGACAAATCAGATCAGTCGATGGGAGAGTCATCTGCAATCTTAAGCCAAAGGATGTAGAGAAATGCTTTGCTATTCCTCCTCGTTTAGATAATTTCACTGTGATTATTGAGGCCTGTGAGAAGATATGGGATGGAGATCAAGAACGTTCACAGAGAAAGGTTGCTCAGAGATGGTTAAAGATTTAGAAGACTAACATGCGTAAAAAGGTTGGTCATGGTGAATTCAAGGACGAGGTTGTTGTTTTGATAACTCTACTCAATCAAGTTACAGGTCAGGAAAATGCTAACTTTCCGACCATGGATGTTTTACATCATTTCCAAGATCCTTGATGGCACAAAACATTTTGACTGGGCCATGTTGATCAGCGATTGCCTACATCAGCAGATTACTGGATTTCTCAAGTTTCATGAGTTTCACATGGTGTCTTACTTGGTCTACTTAGTTGCATCTCAAGGCAGTTATAGACACCTAAAAACTAACGGGACTCTTGGTGTTCAGGGTGTTCACGAGTACTACTCTCAGTTGGAATTTTCTAAAGCTGAATAGGATTTCTGAGCAGTGAATGATCACTTTTCCATGAAAACAGTCAGAGATCTTGACAATGAAATGCACATCCGCATTTCTGCGGAGGCAAAATCAGCGATGGAGACTTGGGCGGATTGGTTTATCCAATTCCCTACTTTTACATACATCTGGGTTTATGGGTACGTTGGAGAGCCTCTAATGTTACCAAGGTACCCGTCAGACAAGATCCTTTTCATGGAATTTCTCAGACAAGTTCAACACGTTCACTCCTTTCTTTGCAGTCGTCATAAGTCTGCAGTTTCCTTTCCGTTTGGATTGGGTATTTTCACATGTAGAACTGCGGCAGATGCCAAGTATATGTCAACCGAGATGGAGAAATTCAAACTCAAGTCTCATACTAAGAGGCGTTCCTATGATCCTTTGGGTCAGTATGCAGCCAGGTTGGAGCGAGGAATTGCACATAAGCCAACACTTGAAGACTACTGGGCTAATTGCGAGGATGATTTCGAGGTTCGTCGTCGTCACTATTGTAGACTCACTATTACTCAGCTCTCTGATTACCTATTAGAGGATGTTGACGGTCTATCAGATGATGATGGAGAGGTTTTTCTCAATTCATAGGTCAAGGATCAAGTTGCTCGACAGCCACTTTGCTCACCAGATTGGTATGCTAAGGAGAATACTTCTATTGAAGATGTGTCTAGATCAATTATCAAGACCAGCCGACAGTTCTTGGAGAGTAAACGAAGGCGAAAGTCAGTTCCTGTTACAGAGCCGCTAGTGGGTTTTTCTTCACTACTTTCTACTTCGAGGTCAAGGCCTTGGGTCAAGGTTATCCTGACGCCACCTGAAGGGGTTAGAGTCAGTGGAAACACGAGAGGGAGGACTAATAGTAAAAGGAAGTAGAAGCAAGTAGAGAATGGGCCTGAGATCCCAGTGGAGATAGTAATTCAAGCTGAGCCACGTATTTCTCCTCCTAGTTCACCGCGTGTGCATCTTATTGATATAGATTGTAATGACCTATTCCTTGCGTAAATTAAAATTTTCCAATTCTCACTTTAAACATGTAAAGGTAACAAGTAACAAAGATAATACAATAAAAAATTTACTTTCTTTGAATAATACGTACAAGTTACAATATGTTTCCACATGAATTTCATTTTCATTGCAAATTTAAATTAGAGTTTCAAAAGTAATACAAATACATACATAGCTCGTAAGCTTTTGCACAAATAGAAGTAAGAAGGTCCAGGAGTCCGTCCTTTCAAATCTCGGTACATCGACCGCTTGCTGTGGAGGAGAAACATCACTCGAGCGCTTTTCCGCCAACCACGGACTTATAATGCGGTCCCCCGCACACCTATCGTTAGATAGATGGCCCTCCCTTTGAAGAAGAGATTGGTAGGGTATCCTTTAACGATTACCAACTGAGCATAGTGCAGTGTCCTACACAACTAGAACCTTGCTATTTCACAATCTCGAACTAGTACTCGGATCACAATGAACTGACAGTGTAGTCTCAACTAGCTCACGTCTATGTGGCAGTCGTACCTTTCACTACTTTGGCCAAAGTATTCTCATTCAGTACTTCGAATGAAGGTCATCTATCATAAACACTACTCAGGGCCAATTTGACTTGAGGCTTCCTTACTCTATGCGTAGGCCATGTCCTTCAATGGGTTTAGTTTACCCCAGACTTCCTACTTCAGACAGCCTACTAGAAATGAGTCAATAAACTAGTATCAAATATCCTATCTCCTGTTTCCGGAAATCTTTATCCTAGGAGTGAAGTTTGCTAGTGTTAACCTAATAACATAAGCTAGGATTATATTTAGTTTGACGACATTTCGTTCCTAGACGATATTATATACTTTACGTATTCTACATATACGGAGATCATACCAAAATCACAAATTCAAGCAAATGCACATTCAATTCCTTCAAAGCATAATGCATATTAAGCCAAGCTATCCCTAAGCCTTTAAAACAACTGATTCCCTTCTTTAAACCCCATTTCCCTTGAAACTTCTATCGATTGATCTATGGACTTACTCAAACAATTACCCTTATTTGTATTGATATTCCTAATTCTTTTACCCTTCAATTGAAAAGCAATTCCTCAAGCATTTATTCTTTATGAACAATATTTAATTGCTACAAACAAATTGCTTATTTTATGCTAAATACAATCAGCAAATTTCAAGAACAAAAGAGAAGAACATTCAAATATAAATCACAATTTAGACAACATGCCTGTGATTAAGAGCTTCTTTCAGCACTGTTTTGGCAGTGGTTTTCAAATGAAGATGGCAAAATGCAGACTATCTCTCTTTCAATATAAAGCTTCTTCTCTCAGCACTCTCCCTAAACAAACTTCTACACTGAAGATTACTATTTCACTTCCTCTCACAAGGTAATTTTTAACACAGTCACTATTTGCAACTGATACAGATTCTAACTCTCACACTTTGAATAAAATGATGCAATGCAGCAATAGCAACTCACAGTGACAGCTTAAAAACTAACAAGTCAATTCTTTTATACGCCAAAGAAGAATTGCACATAGGATACCTTTCGAATGGAGAGTAGGGGAGTATTTATAAGCCGTATAAGCAACAGAATCCTCTTTTATGGGCATGTAAAATGACAACCAGGCATGAATACTTAGTCAAAACGTCACATGGCAAGTATATAAACCCTAAGTCATGTTTTTCAAGAGAGATTCGACCATATTGAGCCAGCAATCGAAGAATACTTCAACTCATATCATCAAAAACGCCACCTACAGGTAGCACGTTTTTGCCAGACGCATGAAATAAAACGATTCTCTTTGCTGCATTTTAGGTCAAGGTTCTACTCGCTACAGCACTGAAATCCGTTGCCATTTTCCCTTCTTTCAAGTTTGAAGTCTTCTTCCTGCGTTTTTCCCTCATCCGCCATTTCACGGGAAAAGCTTTCTTCAGTTTTTTCCTTTAAAATTATATTTCGACTTTACACTATGAAGTATTTTATATTTCAAATATTTATCTCTCTTAATATTTCGATTTCCCATAGTTCAAAATATTTAATATTGATTTCAAAATCAAACATTTCCTTTTTAAAATTTTCAAATGTAATATTTTTCTTTTAAATTTATACAATTTCTATTTTAATATCACACATTTATATATTTTATTATATATGTATTTTAATTAAGTGTAATATTTCTAAATATATAAACATATATATTTTCCGACATTACATCGTGATATATATATATATTTACATATATGTAAATATTACCTTAATATTAATACATATATTTTAAATATATAAATATATAATATATTTACATAGGTACTTATGTATTTATGTATATATCCATAATATAATCACATCGTTAATATATACATTTATACATAAATATATATATGTAAATTTGCTAGGAAATAATATTAAATATTATTTTCACCACAAACATCAGGCGGAATGTGTACATATTTACACCTGTGTATATGTATGTATGCGTATATACATGTCGACACATGTGTATGAGCATATCCGTCTGCTTAACATACACATGTATTGATATGTCTGTACATATAGATACGTGTTCACAATGTATAGATGTATACGTGTTCCCAATCAATCTTTAACATATATCTTTCACATCATTCATACTTGGGTCATGGTATAGCAAGTCTGATGTTAAACAACCACATCTCCTAAAGCATAAAGAAGTGAATTCAGAACCCTTATGTCAATAAACAAGCCTATGGATGACTTACCCTTATCTCGACAAACAGACTTGGCTTACTCAATCTATAGTATGTGTGTGTATGCTCAATTTGGTAATCGTTACTGTTTACCCGACCAAGTTCCTCCCCAAATGATGTCTCTCCTCTGTCCGGAGGAACAGTCTTCATACCTGCACATCATGACATGACATCGGCAGTCATATGCTCATAACAAAGCAGAATACATGAAACATTTCAAAAGTTAGATTATTCACAAATCAATAACCTTCTATTCTCCTTTATGCAGTATTTCACCAAGAATAACATCAAATGAAACAACATTCATATTGAAAACAAGGTACAAGCATCATTAATTCCCCTCCAGAATTCACATTTACTCAATCTAGTGATGGTAAATTGTAACGTCACAATTTGGGATGTAACATTTCCTTTCATCAAACTGCAGAATTACAATTGTTGTCATTAATTCAAGGACTTACTGAGGTGTGCAGAGTGCCCTTATTCAATTCACTCATGGAAGATCTATTTTGTGCTAGTGGTGACTATCCTAAATGTTGGTTTGGGCTTGGTGGACTGTATTTTTCCTAGGCCTGTAGCTAACTTTTGTTGGTTGTGGCAAATGGAGCACTTGATAGAGTCCTATGGTGCTCAAATGGATGAAGAATTGTGTGTCTTAGACACCTAATCGTCCAATCTATTTGTTGTTCACAGATGGTGGTCACTGTTTCTTGGAGTGGAATAGAACGCTGATTAGAATTTATGTGTATATCTCCAGAGAGGAGAGTAAAATTTTTGCATGCAGATAGGGGTTTTGTCCTACCTTGAGGCTCCACAATTGAGGATTTCGTCCCGACTCTAGAATTATTGGAGATTGCAATTTCGAAGTCCTAGATGATCTTCCCGTTTTCTCCTCCCATAGATGTTAATAAATAGCCCTGAGATCCCCACATTAGAGTAAAAAAAAATCAATTGGCCAACCCCAAGTTGGCCCTAAAAAAATTAATTATTATTTATTTATTTAAAATTATCGCCCAAAAAAAAAGAAATCAAGTGAACCACAACAATAGATTATTTTATTAATTATTAATTATTATTACTATAGTGTTTAAAAACACTGTAATAGGAGAAATAAAAAAATTTATCGTTTTGGCGTGCAGGGGACATGATAGTCCTCCTGCCCAAAACATTGCTTGCCCTCAGGCAATTTCAGATTTGGATGATTAAAGATATCAACTCCTTCCCACATGGCATCTTTGATGGACAACTTTCTCGACTTTACCAAATATTCTGGAATGACCTTATTCCTCAACATCCTTTCCCTCATATCAATGATGGCTTCAGGCTCCGAAATCAATTTCCCTTTGTCATCAAGTGGTGGTAGTTCAAGTGATGGTGTAACTTGCTATCCCAAAGCCTTTTCAAGCATGATACATAGAAGTTATTATGAATTCTATTGTTAATTGGAAGTTATAGCTCATATGTAACTTCACCAATCCTCCTTATGACCTTATAAGGTCCATAAAATTGTGGCTTCAACTTCTCATCCCTACTCCCTTTGAGGGAAGATTGTATGTAGAGTTGTAACCTAAAGAAAACCATATCTCCTACTAGAAAAACCCCCTCTGTTCAATGATGATCAGCATACATATTTTATAGATTTTGGGCCTGTTGTAAGTTATATTTGAGTGCCTTCAAAATGTCCATGCTTTGTTGTACCACATCTCTTGCCTTGGGAACTCTACTATCTGAAAGAATCAAATCCATGAGTGAAATGGCATCATGTCCATAAAGTGTTTTAAAGGGAGTCATACCTAGTGACATGTGATGTGTAGAATTGTAGCAATACTCCCCAATGTGCAACCATTTGATCCATGTTGTTTGTTGTCCTATATCTATTTGTTCGTAGTTTATGTTTTCCCATCAATTTGCAGATGATAGCTAGTACTCAAGTTCAATTACGTGTCTGTCAATTGAAAAATCTCTTGCCAAAACAAGCTAATAAACCTACTGTCCTGTTGGCGTAACAACTAACACCTCTGGAGTAAGAGTTGGTACGTACAGCCTATGCACACTACGCAATGAGTGCTCTTCAAATTAGGAGGGGAAGCTCCCTCGTTGTGCTTGACAAAAGTACTTGCAAAGGAAATAAACTAAACTAAATCCTGTCTTTTTGTTTCAGCTGTAGAGGTACAAGGCTTTCTCAAAAACTATATACGTTGCAGCTGAGTTTTCTCTGGTTTTGCAGATCTACTAACTACAACTAAATTTAATAACTTAAATTCTATCCAGTTCCCTCAAGAAAACAGAGCATGAGGAAACGGAGCAAGGTTTTGACTATCAGACGATAAACGGGTTCAGATTCTCTACTTGAAGGCAAGGTGGCGCAACTATTATCTCAATCTGAACAAGTTTATTAGGCACGACACAGATTTAAGAATTTATTACGATAATCTCCTGAAACCCTATGTGGCATAACGCTTGATCATAATAGTAAAGACTCACAAAACAGATTTATCATCACGATCTCTTGAAACCCTATGTGGCATAACAATTGATCATAATGGTAAAAGATTCACAAAACAGATTTATCATCTCAATCGCATGAAACCCTATGTGGCATAACAATTGATCTTAATGGTAAAGATGCACAAAACAGATTTATCTAAACTATGGAAAGAATCCACCATTACAATTGCATGAAACCCTATGTGGCATAACAATTAATCGTAATAGCGAAGACGCATGAACAAATACCAAAAGAGCAATATTGAGGGCAAGGTAGGCGCAGCATATATTTCTCTCTCAAGCAAAAGTTATTTACAAATGAGCAAAAGCTCTTATTTATATACATCAAGGTGTAGGGAACCCTAAAATCACCTTGAGTCATCTACAGCCTTGCAATGCATGCAAGATTTATTACAAACCCTAATGAAGTAAACTATACAGTTAATGGAAAAGCCCTCACTGGTAAAAACATCTAATCCAAATGGACAATCAGCAAGCATGCACGCCCTTATTGAAAGCATGTTAAATGGAACACTACCATCAGTTAACGTAAACCCTAAATAAAACTCCAAGTAAATAAAGCTGATCTCATAATAGATATGCATGAGATAAGACAACGAGTTAACTTGAGGAGGTAATGCCGTTAACTCCTGTGTGTAATGTCTATCCTGAGAGGTGGGAACTGAAGTCTACTGGTCGTGATCTCGAGCAATCAATCCCTCAACGAGATTGTTAACTGTGTCACTATCTGGAGCTATGAGACTCTATCGAAGAATGCTATGTCGATGCAGCATATCCTCACCAGCTGTGATCTGAGACTGAAGTTCGCCCCTACTCCTTGTTGCCTCGTCGAACAATGCTGACATGACTGTAAGCTGAGTAACCTTACAGCCAATGGTCTCCCCACTGAAAATGGTATGAATGAGTGCCTGAAGCTCTGACTGAACATCGGTAAGCTCAACATAGGCACCACCCTCGATCTGATACTGGCACGGCAAGCGAGATACTAGAGTCCTCACAAACCGGAGTGCACTAGTAACGTGTTCTCTACTTTCAACCAACTCTGATGCTAAAGTCTCTTCTATCTTTGCTCTGAAAACCAATTGTGTTTTCCAAGAGTAGATAGCTTCTCTGTCCTCTACATCTGTGACTGCATCATACGCCACACTCAGGTGAGCAATCATAATCTCATCCCGGGGTTTGTTAATAGCCATATCTCGTTCCTCATCCTGAAGGCCGGGCTCTAGGTGCGTTGTCTGTAAGCGATATAACTCTGTAAGCATAGCCGCGGCCTCACAGTAATGAACTCCTCCTCCCATTCATCCAAACGCTTGCCATATGCAACTAAGTGATTAAGTTGACTTTGCTCTGCTGGAGGCTCAAGCATTGGCGGGAGTGTATTAATGGCATCGGGTCTATGTACAAGGCTAGAAATGTACTGACGAAGCTGTCTGATTTCAACCTTGAGGGCTGCTTTATCTTCTCCGTCCTTCAGTATTCTATCCCTGGCGCTGTCTGTAGCAACTTGTAGTAGATCAACCTGGGTCTGGCGTGTGCTACGACCAAGGTTAACTGTGATAACCTCAAAATCCTGAGATTCCAATTCAGCCAAGTTCTTCCCCTGTGGAGGTACAGCAGTCTCGATGACGATCTCCATGTCAGTGTTTCTCTCCACGTGGACCATGTTCTTGACCCTCTTGTCTGGCGCATCTTGGTAAATCTCATCAAAATCAGAATGATTAAGAACATAAGATGGCTGCCTCCTCTTCCTTCCTAGCTGAGCTTCGATCCAAGATTGGTCTCGACTAATGCTACTAGAAGGGTCGGTACTAGCAACAGGAGGTTGCGACGAGAGTGAACGTGTAGAAGACTCACTGCGAGGTGGAGAGTCTAAATCCAATTCAATGTGAATTGGGACTGGTGACGGCTCTGAAACTGTTGTAGGAACTTGAGGCTGAACCTTAGGCACTGGCGGGCTCTGAACTGGCCTCTAAACTGATTTTATGATAGGTTGTCTGTCAGGCTCCGTCTGTGTAACAGTGGCAAGCGCCTTGCCCTTTGAATTATTTGGCGCTTGACCTTTCTTGGGAGGATTACTCCTCTTCTTTTGTTTAGGTTTTGGCCAGGAAGATGTGAAGGATTAACCGCCACTCTTGGCGGCTACGCTCACCGGAACACTTACCCTCCTTGTCTTCTTCTTTGTCGGTGAAATTATCTTACATTCTAGATAACTCTCTTGACCTCTCTCTTTGGCCAGTTGCGTGTTCCTTGGTACCAATCCAGCTAGCGGCAGCGGTTGTGTATCCCAACTTGCTCTCTACGGCGGGGAAGAACCTCTCCCTCATCATCGATAAACCTCCCACATCTTGACAAGAAGAAGCAGAAATGCGTGAGAGAGAAAGCGACGTAAGCTGCGTCTGAACCTCGAAGTCATCTGGCGCAATTTTTCGGTAATCCTCCATAGAAGGCTAAGTGATATATACCTCCGGCCAAAGGCGTATAATGACCTGAAAGGTCATAAGCACGTGCTTCGACAAGATACTTAAGATGATACTTCCCAAGCTCTTGCCTTGCAATCTTGGCATCAATTGCCGACTTGCACCAATACATTCCAAATTGAAAAGGAAAGTTAAGAGATGGTCTGTGCCTGCGGCGTAGAAGACGATGAACATCATGCATCTGTCTCAGGAACCCCTGAAAAACTGTCTTATCCGAAGGATAACGTGGAAGCATAGCTGGATTTCCTGTAAACCCGTATACTCGGATGTAGGTGTATGTTGGGAACTAAATAAACCAATCTGCCCATCCATCCATCGCTGCCCTAGCAACTGCCAAGATACGAACGTGCAACTCCTGGTCCAAGTTTCTCACTGTATAAGTCAGGAAAGCTTCCTTGAACATGCTTGAAATGGCGTTGACTCACCGATGACTCAAGGCAGTCATATCTTGATGAACTTTACGAACGAGAATGCCCGCGAGGTGTTTAGTCACCGAAATTGACCGCGATAGCGATCAAGTACGAGATACGAACACATATGAAACTCATGAGCAACCATGAAACCGATGATTTGCCTGTGGAGAATATCGCTGATGAAGGATGCCCAGTCATAATGTTCCTGCCCAGAAATGATACGACCAATAATGTAATACATCCAAGGTTGGAAAACATTTGCATGTGCTTGACGAGACCGCGATTGAAGTGTGATTAGAATCGCATACTCATCCTTGTGACTACCGACCCACATTGTTTGGCAATCGTTCTTAAGCTTGTTTTAACCATCTTTCTGCCATCTTCTTCTGACACTTGTCTAAATCAACATCAAATCCCTGCGCACACTGCTCCATAGAAATAACTAGGCTGTTCTGGTGTTGAGGAATGCCAAAACTCCTTTTGATGTCTAGAGGCTTGAGACTGCAAATAACTCGTCTGTCAACTGACACTATCTCACGAGTAGTAGAATTGTAATGCTTAATACAAGACATCACGAATTCAACACAGTGAACGGAGATAGGTATGGAAGCGGCCTCTAATAAGCCAGACTGCTCAATATTATGAATAATTGAAGCTCTGATCTTAACCAGATCTAGAACTGCTTTTGGCAATACTTTGTGAAGATCTGTCTCAACCATCCTGAGGAAGTCATGAGTAAGGACTGTTTTGGTCCTGTATTCGAGCTGAGTGAACTACATTCTGAAAAACTCGCCTATTGACTATGAACTTGACTATGTTCTGACAAGATTTCTAGAGAGCTAAAAATAGCCTGCAAGAGTTAAAAATAGCCTTTCAAAGAGTTATTTTCAGCGAAAAATCTGAGATATGGCTTTTGTCTAGAAAAATATTCTAAGACAA